>ML978246.1:0-143324 GCA_010015745.1 Setomelanomma holmii
ACTTTGTACGCCGCGAGGTAGGTAAACATAGCGTGTATATATATATCGTTATAAGAAAACAGCAGTAGAGTGATAGTTGTAATATTGTAATAGTAGTTATATTGTAGAATATTGTAATGTAAGAGTGTTGTTAGAAGTTTACTATAGAATAATAATAAATAGGGGTATAGCCTCTGCAGCATGTGAGTACGTATACGGTATAGCCTCTGCAGTAAGCACGCATAGGCCTCTTTGGGCAAAGAAAAATGGCCTTTGGGCTTAAACAATAGCTGAGGGGGCATTACCGCAAGTGTTTGTTGTGCACAACCCCTGTTAGTTAGCAAGCCACGAAATTGCGATGAGCGAGGGGAAGGGCCCTCGCGGCCATCCCCTCGGGGATTCATAAGGCATGGCAGGCTCAGCCTCATCCTCAACACTAACAGCAGCCTCGTCGTCCTCCAGCAATAGATCGCCGCGCTCGACCTCCGTGATATCCTCATCTTCACTAGCAGAGAGATCGTCAGCTTGTGCGGCAGCTGCTGTTTGTGTAGCTGGCAGCTCCTCCACCTCGTCTAAGTCCTCTAGCACGAACAGCAGGCTTTGACGACGCGGTGCTTGGGTGGCTGGCGGCGACAGTAGCGCCTCACGACGGACACGTTTAGGTGTAGAATGAGTGGGATCGTGTCTACGAGCAGGCGCCGAGCGCTTTTGCGAGGCTGGGTTAACGCCTTAATTAAACAGCAGCTTCAGCCTACGCTGACGCTTTTGCGTCATCGCAGCAGCTCGAAATTGAGCCTACAACAAGCTCAACACCAAGAAAAACGGGTATACGAGCAATATACGGTATAAACAAAGCTTCATGGGCTTGTGAGTGTAGACAATGGTGGCTGCATTGTGCTGCTTACTATTTACTATAGGAGTTGATGTTCCTGGGCACAAAGCTAACCCGATCCAGGTGGAACCAGTATTTTGAGAATAACCCATAAGAAGGCTAATAAGGCAGCGTCAGCACGCAAACAACGTAAAAAAAAGCGTATACAACAGTGTAGGGTCTTAACAAAGGGAGCTGGAGAGGATATACTTGCTCAAAGAGAGGCTGATCAGCAGATTGCTTGTAAAGAGCGTCAAACAGGAGAGCAATCAGGCCGCAGCCGCCAGGCTCTGGCACGCTGCAAGAGGTGCAGAGAGACTAGGCACAACTTACGCACATGCAAAAAAGACACTTTAGACACTGCTTAATCTATTTTATTAACACCTATATATTAGCTCTTGATGTAGTTGAGATGTTTGCCTATAGAGGCGCGCAAAGTTAGTAGGGCTCGCCACTCGCTTGTACCGGTAATCTACGTTAATACGAAGCTGAACACGATGGTCTATAGGAGGCCATCGTTCACGTCTATATCGTAGAACGTGCTACCTCTGATCTCTATGCCATGAGAGATCAAAGGGAGTGAGGAGATCAGTCAGCTCTCAGGCTCTGTTTGTGCTACGCAGAGCAGGAGAGCTGGGAGAGCATATAGTGTAGCTTTTTTCCCGTGTTGGTGGTGTTCTCGGCAGACCCGAGGTTTTCCCGTTGCTCTGCTGCTGCCTTCGCTTACCGGTACAGGAGAGCACCCCCGGTCATGTGGGCCTTAGTGTACCGTAGATCGTAACACTCTAATGTGCTTATAAGCGATCCCCTCTATAAATTTTTGCGTCATCTCTCTTAGAGGTAGAAGCCCTCTCTTTGTAAGATCATTGCTATATCTTACAAGCTTATCCTCTTCTTGTAGGTAGAACTTCTGCTTATTAAGGTTTGCAGCTGTTAACGTGTTTTACCAGCAAGCTGCGCACACCACCATCCTGCGCACCCCACCAAAACGCGTGCAGCTCAGCGTACAATTGCTCAACAACCACAAGTTCAAATTTGATGAGGTTTTGAAGGTGGATAGGTTAGATCTGTCTGCATTGAGTCCTGCTGTGTCCTTGTACGTGACATTTGCTGCATGTTGGTGGTGCTCTTGTTTGTGCCTGCAAGGTCACTGCTTGGTCACCTTGCTGGATACCTATTTGAGCCTCTGTAACCACCACCTGAGCTTGCTGAGCTTGCTGAGCCTGTAATACTCCTCCACGTGCTATATACTGTCGTTTCGATTGACGTTTACGTTGCTGGCGGTGGTTGGCAGCGTGCAGCTTTGAGTTCTCCTTAGCTAAGATTGTTGCTGAGTTCATGGCTAGCTGACAACCTTTAACAAGCTGAGCAATTGCTTGGCTAGTAGGGCTTTGAGATTGTCGTTTAAGCAAGTCTCGTACGAGACGAGCCTGCTTGTTAAGCTGAGCAGTTGTATGAGGAGTCTCAGATGTCCAGGCAGCTAGTTCTCAACCTGCTGTCCCTGGTGGAGACAGCGTTCGGATGACAGTAAGGCTAGATAAGACACGTTCTGGACACAGTGGGATGAGCCCTGTTGCCTCAAAGCCAGCCTTAATGTTGCTCTTTGATAGAGCTATTAACCTGATCTTCTGGTATATCCATAAGAAGTCAAGTTTGTCAACATGAAAGACTCCTTGGCGCGCAAGCTCAGACACCTCATGTCCGTACAAGGCCTTAAGAGGAGAGAAGCAGCCAATGTTAAGAGGCTGAAGAAAGTGTGAGGTGTAAGCAGGCATGCAGAGGGTGATAATCTTGTTCTCCCTGCAATATTGATCAAAGTCTGGTGTGGCGTGGCTGCTATGCCCATCAAGGATAAGCAGTCTATACGCAGCTTGCGTACGAGACTCCGTGTGTCTGTTGAAGTGCTTCACCCACTCAAGGCCAAGCTCATCATTTGTCCACCCGTTGTCGCTGACAGCAACAGTCCAGTCTGCTGGGAGCTCATGATACCAGCTAGCCTGGTGGAGCTTGCCTGGCAAGATCACAAAGGGTGGAAGACACCAGCCTGATGCGTTGATACACTCAATCAACATGACCCACTCCATGTTGCCTGGCTGTACGATAGTAGCTCGACCAATCGTGTCAGCACTGGTGACAACTTTAGACGTTGCAGCCACTCCTATCATGAACCCAGTCTCATCAAAGTTGTATACGTCCTCGTAGAGGATGCCCTATGTCAGCTGTGTGTCCTGTACAAGCTTAAACCACGCGCTGATCTTAACAGGATCTTCACATCTTGCCCGTTGTGAGTAGAGTGTCCTATTCCACTTTATCTGAAGCTCAGGCTGGTTGTTGATAAAGCGTGTCACCCAGTTCTTGCCTACGGGTGGAGGAGGAGGATTTTGGCCGCGCCCAGCAAGTAAAGCGTCTGCCATTTGTCGTACATCGATGACCTGAGGAGGAAAACCACAACAATCAAGGTCAAGGATCCATTGGACGAGAGACTGCTCTTCAACAGAGCTCAGCTTGCGGTTGACAGGCGTTGTTGCGTGTTTAGGTAGGGTGCCTTGAAGGCGCGTCCGCAAGGTTGATTCTGCCACACCAAAGGCTGCTGCAAGAGCACATTTAGATTGAGAAGGGGTTCTTTGAAAGGTAGCAATAGCAAGGCTTAAACGACCTTCTTTTGAAGGCCCTATAGGTGGTGGTTGTAGCATCATAGTAGATGAGATGAGACGCACTGCACGCGTTTTGGTGGGGTGCGCAGGATGGTGGTGTGCGCAGCTTGCTGGTAAAACACGTTATAGACTGCTGAAAGCCCTAGCATCTTTAGGACAACGTAGTTCTGTCTACACTAAACCTTTTTGCACATGCGCAGTACGACAAACGTTCTCCTAGTTCTCACAATTTTATAGCTCCAATCGCTTTATAAATAGCTGCTACAGTAGTGGAGTTATTACGCGTTGAATTTGGTGTTGATTTCGTGTTATGATGTTGGGGTGGCTCGCCTCCCCGAGTGGCTCGTGTCGGCGATCGGTACGGTATGTCGTGGGTGGGCTGACGCCGAGCCGGTTCGCAGCAACAACAATCGCAACCGCAGCCGCGACGGACGGTCGGTAGACAATGCCAGCTTCCCGCGAAGAGAAAAAATCTCGAATGCGCCTCTTTTCCCACATCGAGTGCAGGCTAAGAAAGCGATGTGGACAGGCCTCACAGCCCATGCACATCGCGACCGGTGAAGCATGCACAATGCGCTCGAGTTGAGGGGCTGAAAGAAGCAAAAGCAAGCAACACAATTCGCTGGAGAACATCACGGGCGCACGACTCTGGAGTGGCGTAGCTGCGCGGTGAGACCTCGCATGTTGCTGCATTATGATACGAATCATTGGATCGCGCGGAAACGGCACGCGCAACCACAAGCAACAATGCATCGACCGTAAATACGCCTTCATCGCGCCTTCCTCGCGCCTTCCTCACGACGCCCTCCAGCCCATGCCATCGCCTTCCACGGCCACCTGTCAAGCTCATCGCATTCACCTTGACGCCCTAATCTTCCCTGGGACATTGCCGCAGTTCAAACACTACCAAGACGTTGCATCTGCCACTTGAATGCTTCACCTTCACACCACATGGCTGATCGTAAAGACTCTGCTGCAAGCGAAATCGACATATATGAGCTGCGTCGAGAAAGCTTCCTCCTTTGGACACCAGGAGTCGAGCAGTCA
This sequence comes from Setomelanomma holmii, assembly GCA_010015745.1. Lineage (NCBI taxonomy): Eukaryota > Fungi > Ascomycota > Dothideomycetes > Pleosporales > Phaeosphaeriaceae > Setomelanomma > Setomelanomma holmii. Next base: position 4,552 of record ML978246.1, read on the forward strand.
CCGGAACTGGTCATCGGGAAGCTCGATACAGATCACCCCGGGACGATTGTGACAGAGCAGACGTTCGAGCTGGCCGAAGAGCCCAAGAGCGTGTGGCAGGTCAAAGCATCTTTGTTGAACTTGAGCGATGGCATGTACCACTACTGGTTCAAAGTCAAGGACACTTCGCCTAGGAATTTTGGTCCCATGCTCGTTACCGACCCTCTCGCATACGCCGTTGACTACCGAGTCACAAGGTACCCGCGAGATGACGAAACGAACGCGCAATGGAGGCAACCGGCGGCGGTGATTGTGTTGAAGGGCGATTCACTGATCCCTTGCGATCCCACCGGCGTGGAGTTCAAGTCAGGAACGGCGCCGCCTCTTCGCAATCTGCCACTCAATACCGAGCTCATCATATACGAATTGCCGACATCTTGGTCTCGCGCAGGGAAAGAGCCTGGCGATGATGAGGAGCGAGATGTAGGTTCCTTTCTCGACGTGCAAGCATTGCTGGATGAGAGCATCGAAGGTGGCAACTTCAGCAGCATCGATACAGTGCGTGTCGGAGCGCACCTACTTGAACTTGGCATCAACGGACTGGAACTATTGCCACCTGCTGATTCGAAGGCTCGACGCGAATGGGGCTATGCAACGGCCAACTATTTCGCGCCAGACTATGATCTTGGACTACCAGTCCAGCATGACATATCAGAACCGATGGAAGACCTTGTCGCAGTGGTCGATGCATGCCACAAGAACGGTATCCGCTTCATCACAGATGACGTGATGGCATTCGGGCATGACCCTTACATCCACATTGCCTATCAGCAGTTCCACATCAGCCCAAGTGCTGAGCCCAACAATCCAGACTCTTTCCAATCCAGCCGCAACAATGAGAAACGAGATGGCTGGGGTGGAGAGAGCTGGCGTTATATCAACCCTATCGACGCGTACGAACCGTTGACCGGCATAATGGCCACGACACTGTGTCCTGCATGGGAGTTTCACCGATTGCAGCTCAGGCGTTGGATGACTGACTTCCAAGTGGACGGCTTGCGACTAGACAGCGTCAACAATATCGGCAATTGGGATTTCATTAGCAGATTCACGAAAGACGGAAAGGACCACTTCCGATCGCGTTATGCAAAGGAAACTTCCGAGGATTGCTACGGACGCTTTCTTGTGATTGCCGAAGAACTTGCGGTTCCGCTCGACATGATCAGAAGCGGCACAGTCGACGCGCTCTGGAACGAGACATTTCAAGGTCTTCTCCGCGCTGCCATTCTCGGGGAGTCGGCTGATACAGGTACGAACTTCGAGTGGACGGTGCGCAAGATGATCGATTGCAGGCACCTTGGCTTCACGACCGGCACGCAAGCCGTCAACTACATCACGTCGCACGATGTCGCCGGCTATCGTAAGGAGCGTCTTTATGACTTCCTCAACAGCAATCGTATCTACGAGAAAGAACAGCGCACCAAGCTTGCATTCGTCTGCTTGCTTACGGCGGTTGGCATACCCATGATCTTTGCAGGCGAGGAGTTCTGCGATCAGATGGACCGACATGATCTGGACAAGAACTCGGGACAAGAGAAGCAGATCGACCCAGTCAATTTCACGAGACGGGACGAACCATGGCGGAGGAAAGTGTTCGATTGCAATGCCAGGCTCATCGCGTTGAGAAAGCGAAGTCAGGCATTAGGAGTAATTGATACAGACTTTGTACATATGGACTTCAGTAATGGTCGAAGAGTCATGGCATGGCAGCGTGGCGATACCAGCAAGCATGATCCCGTCGTTGTGGTAGCGAACTTTTCGGATCAAGACATGAGAGGCAGCGAGTATGTTGTTCACAAATGGCCGGCTACTCCCGAAAGAAAGAAATGGCGAGAGGTCGTCGAGGACCAGACTGTTGCGACAAATGAGACAGGGAAAGTGGCATTGGGCCCGTGGGAAGCAAGGGTGTTTGAGACATTCACGCCGCCGACAAACATTCCCGATCCTTCTTGATGCATTTCTGTGGTATCTTCGACAGAAGCCGGTTCGCGATTCGCGCGCCGCAAACCTCCTCGACGTCTTTGCGGTCGAGATAGAAGCGGCGCGTCGGGGGTCGTGGGCGCGACATGATGGAGGGCTCGGGCTGGGTCTGCGAATGCATCAGCGGGCCAAGTTATGCACGATCATGGATAGGACGCGGTACGTGATTTGATTCGGTGGGTATTGAGATTGGCATTGTGGGCGTGGTCAGAGAACGACAGGCTACGGTAACAGCAGATGTGTTTCAAATGTGCGAGGGGTGGACAGGTTTGCTTAGATCCTCAGATCGCAACAATTGTTTTCCTCCTCAATTCAGGGGTTCATGGCGGATATCGGAAATCTATTGTTACCGAAAGGTCGATGCCCGAAGCGGCAACACACGAACCTTATTGCGACGCCACTACTGGAGTGGCGCTATCCCCACTTTTCAGTCCTATAGGCAAAAGCGCAAAACCACCATTTCAAAGGACATTTACATTCAGATAAAGGAGGGAATGTTCAATCGTCACATCCAACGTAACAAGCCATGTCGCGCGAGATGATCGAGCAGATTTCGAAAGAAGCTATCACGACGACACAGGAATGGGCACAGGCCCTATCGGTCCTGAGCTCGCCCCAATGTTCGCCTGATGCATTGTCCTCGCTCCATAATGAGATGGATAATCTACTGCCGTGTGGAACATCTGGTAATTCGTCCACATAACAATGTCGCCCTCTACAACCTTCGGTAACATTACGTATTCCGGCTTCAGCACTTGCTCTTGGATTTTCGCAAGCCACTCACGGATCTCAGCTACGTCCTCGACAACTCTTGGCTCTTCATCGACGCTAGATCTCATGAATGCGCGACGCACGCACATGCCATGGACCATGAAGGCGCGCTCACCGGGTGGTGGGATTGACCCACACCATCGGATATCGCTTGACATCCTTCTTATCGTAAGGTGACAGTTGCTCCGTCGTCTTCTCTTTGCTTCGATTGACGAGGCCGAGTCCGTGAGACTTGCTCTTACAGTCACCCATCCATTGATACGGATGTGGCGCGTACTCAACCCATGAGTGGTCAGCGATCTTCCTCTCTTCCTCGCTCATGAGATCGTAGGCTTGCACGTTGCTGATGAAGGCAGTTAGACCTGGCTCGGTCTGCATGGTCTGCCCGCTCCCGTCGTCCCGGTGGATTGTCAGCTCTGGCTCCATTGGCCGCTTGAAGCATCGTAGCGTTGTGAACCAGGCGGGATCGCGCGCATACAGCGGCGCGTCGATATGCCAACGATGAAATCGCGTGTGACCCTTGTTGAAGTCTTCGTCCAAGAGCTAGTCGTTTTGCCAGAGATGTGCGAGCTCTTTGTGAACGGTTCTGTCCTTCAGGCCAAAGTGGTCTTCGCCTTGGTAGCCTTTGCCAATAAGACGAACGTTTTCCGCGGCTGGGATACAGAAGACGTCTCGACCTCACAGGTAGCTGTGTCAGTTGTGGTGATGTAATCTATGGTGGGAGAACTTACTGAGAGAAGGCCCTCTTGCTTATTGAAGGTCTTCATGTCGCTATGCGAATGGACTAACGGTGCTTTAGGGTCGAATTGCTTGACTAACTCCCACTGTTTAATGGGCGAAAGGTGCTGCTGGCACAGTCCGCAACAAGCAATCCAGATTGGTTCGCTTGCTTAACTTGCTTGAGTTAATCAATTCAATTAAGTCAATCTGAACTCACCTAAATTCGCAAGCAAATCAAGCTAAGGAGTGATTTTTAATTAACTTGCTTGTCTTGTTTATTAACTGCAGGACATTTTTAAGGTTTCTAGAGTAGCTAGGGAGTTGATCTCACAATACTTCCTTAGAGTTGCAATTAGCCTCTGAAGGTTATCCTAAGTTGGATTAGCCTGTCCGTGCACTCGTACTGTGCTACACCGTACTACACCGTTCTGTACTGTGCTCTACAGTACATTTTTGAAGTTTCTACTATGATTGCTACTGCCTATACTGACGCGTTTTTTAGTATTTTTAGTTGCCTACAATGGCTAAGCGCTCTCGAGCTCTCTCTACTAGCACCACTGCTACGCCTGCTGCCAAACGTACGCACCTATCAGAGCCCTCATCTCAGCACCTATCTCAATGATCACTATCTCTCTAGCAAGCTCTAGCGGCTGCAAGTCAGGCTATAACGTTTGAGTCGCAATTGTTAGAGTCACAGCTAGAGGTGGAGATCGTTGCGCCTACTCAGGGCAGCCACGCTGGGACAGCGACAACAGCTGAAGCTGGCAGTGGCGATGGAGATGATAGAGATGGCGATAACTTTGATGGCATTGACTAGGAGCAGTTAGGACGCTTTATGAATCCTCTTACAACCTAGCGGCGCGTCAAAAGCTGGATATATTAACATAACTATCGCGTTGTTAAGTGTAAGAACCTGAGTTAAGTATGGTTCGTATGTAAGTACTGCCATACTCACAAGGCTATCAACGCTAGTAGCAGCAGCATGTTTGACGTTTTGAGGGCTACGACAGCTGCTGCTACTTATCTCAGCTTGCAGAGACAAGGCTATAGGCTTACAAAGAGCGGTATACATCAACAGCAACAGTCTAGTGAGCAGCTCTCTCTGCAGCAAGCTTTGAAGGCTGGTGTTGAGGTCTCTTAAGAGGCTGCTAACGCGATAGGCAACTTCAATATACAGCAGTTTCAACAAGCTGCTGTACTCTGCCTACTTAATAACAACCTACTGATAGAGCTGCTTACGAAGCCCTCCTTCTGCGATATAATAAAATTTTAAACCTAGAGGCAGAGGCAGCGTTATAGGTGAGTTCTTGCAGTGTTGCTATATACGCAATGCGCCTGTTCCACTCTATACAGCCCTAAGTCGTCTAGGCTCTGTTAGAAGCTGCAGATAAAATACACGTAAGCTTTAACAGCTAGACAACAAAAGGTAGCAAGCGTGGGTTCTTTAGGGTTGTTGCGCACTTTGCTGACGCTTCTAGAGTAATACACGACTTGCCTATCACCCTACTACAACTTGCAGGCTCTTATACTAGCGAAGCTATTACATATACAATTACCTAAACGCTTAAGGTGTACAGTATTACTAGCAACAAGCTTGGTTACTTTGTACTTGACAACACTACAAACAACAACACTGCTATCGCTGCGCTTGCTCGTATACAACTTTAACGCTACCTATCAACGCCTCTGTTGTAGTCCTCATACGCTTAATCTTGTTAGCTAGACAATAATACTTAGCAAGGACTGCAAGGCTTACAACAACGCTACTAAACAGCTTAATACAGAGGAGTTGTACATGCGCAAGTGGTGTAGAGATGGGCTATTAGGCGTACTAATCGATGTTATTAACTTCATCAGAACACCACAACAGTATGAGCTTTTCAGAGAGTTTCAAAACGCTGCTAACGCTAAGTTACCTGCTAGAGAGCGTCTCAAAAACTTAAGCCAGTCAAGCCTTTTATCACCTGCTGGAACTCGTATTACACTTTATTTGAGTGCGCAACTAAACTTTAGGCTGCTTACAACTCCTATGCTAAGCACTATATTAGCCGCATCTCTCTTTAAGATAGACACGCAAATCAAGCTGGCAACAAGCCTCTAGACGCTCTAGGTTAGATGAGATCAAACATCCTTACAGCTGCTGACTGGGCAGTAATAACAGAGTACCAGGATTGCCTTAAGCTGCTTAAGGTTGCTACAGAGCGGCTTGAATGTTAAGGCAAAGCAGGCAAATTTGGTGCCATATACAAGGTTATACCTGTCTTTAAGTATGTACTCACCTCACTTAAAGCTCGTACGTGCTAATACAAGCAAGTTGATTTCAACTACCCTAACGCGCCAGAGGACTACCTCAATATCAACCTACGCGCCGCCTGGCCTAAGGCCAACGAGTACTACCATAAGCTTGATCGATTGCCTGCCTACTACGCTGCTGCCTGCCTCTATCCATACTATAAATACTACTGCGAGAACAGCTAGGCTAACAAGCCAGAGTAGCTCACTGCTGCCAACGCTGGGTTTCAGCAACTCTGGCAGTTGTATAGACCTCAGCGTATACGCCCCTAACCTCTACCAACTTTAACAACGACTGCACGTAGTATAGATGACGTAATCAGCGCCTTTACACGCTGCAATAACACTAGAGATAAGGCAGCTCTTAACAACGAGTACGAGCGCTGAAGGACTTAAGAGCTAGAGTGGAGCTAAGAGCAGTACTTGGGTGATGGTCACCTAGTCGTCTACTAGATACAGATGCGCTCAAAATACCCGTGTTTAAGCCAGTTTGCGATCGATATACTGACAGTACCAGCATCAAGCTGCGAGTGTGAGAGGCTCTTCAGCGAGCTTGGCGACCTACCTGAGCCTAAGCGACGAGCTATTGGTTGTGAGTTACTGGCTGCCCTTCAGTTAGTACGATCGTGGACAAGAGCAGGCTTCAAAACTCATGACAACAATAGGGACAGCGTACCAGATGAGGATATCATACAAGACTACAATATACACGAGTAGTCTGACGAGCTACTGTAGTTGTATACAACTTTGATCTCTTATCGTCTAATCTGATCAATCTATCAATCAAGTCGCAATCAAGCCGCCTAAAAACACTAACAATTAAGCAACAATCAAGCGACGACGACGTCGCTAACAAGCAAGTCAATCGACAACCTCAAAATTGCTTGACTTGCTTGTTGCGGACTGTGGCTGCTGGCCTCTTACGACCACCAGTTTGTATGTCCATATCGTATCGGCCAATGCTTTGACGTCCGAGTCTGTCGAGTATGGTTAGCATCAGGGTAAAAGGACATGGAGTGCTTCCGCGTACCACTGATCTTCTCAAGGTCGATGTTCTCGATGACTGCACCGAAGTTGTGTTTCTCCTTTGGCGTCTTGGTCATCTGCGTGACCGTGAAGGTCGGCTCTGGTGCTAGAATCCCAGGAGCCATGGTGTGTGATGATCAAAGGATGTGAATGACTCTGATGTTACGATCCGGTGAAGGTCGTCGCATTGCCATGTTCACGGTCTATATCCTTGGCCTTTGATGCACTTGCTCTTCGCACTTTCGTCGACCCCGCGACTTCAAAACCCACCGTCGCACTTATCGTGCATATGCGGATACGTCCCGGACGCACCGCTACTCATTTGAGTCGTGAAGGCTGAATGAAGCAGAGTCCACCAGGTGCGGCCGAGGTCACCGCTGTGGCTTATCGCTATCAGCGGGGTTCGGCCGACGTCTCGGTATGCTGCATCTCGGATCCTTCACGGCACTCTACATTCAGGGAGGGGTAACGGACTCCTTGCGCGTCTTTAGACGCGATGCGAATCCTACAAAGATGGATGGAGTGGCAGCAGCAATGCGACATTTCCAACGCTGAACGGGAAGCACAGGGAAGCACAGGTCCGCAATTGTAGACTTCTCAACACAAAACGCACTGAACATCAACAGATCTCACACGAAGTTGACTTACATAACCATGGCTACCAAGACGAAGTACGTTGACCGTGAGGTTCCGCAGGTAAGTCCGATGCCAAAGCCCTGCCATGCAAACATTCTGATATCAATCTCAGATTTCTCTCCACAACTTCGAGGACCGCATCGACGAAATATCATCACAAATCTGCACCGCTGCAGAAGACGTCGGGTTCTTCGGCATCGTCAACCACGGTCTCTCCGAAGAGGGAGTACAATCCATGTTCGACGTCTCAGAATCATTCTTCAGCCTCCCAGACTCCACAAAAGCCACCGTCCCATGGTCACCTCAAAACGTCGGCTGGGAGAAGATGTCGCAAGTACGGCCATCGACTGGCGAAGCAGACACCAAAGAATCATACCAGCTGCAATTCGGCGAGAACATGGCAAATACGTGGATCAGTAAAGAAGAGTTGCCGGAGTTCAAGGACAAGAGTTTGGAGTTCATGCATCGCGTGCAAGGCATTTCGGAACAGATCATGATTTGCCTCGCTCGGGGTCTCGGGTTCCACGATGACTATTTCGTCAAGTACCACGATGTCAGTCGACCTGATGCGCAATCCACACTTCGCCTGCTACACTACTACGAAACGCCTAAGACCAACGACGACATCGTCCGACACCGTGCTGGTGCACACGTAGACTGGGGCTTCCTAACGCTCCTGTTCCAGCGCGCAGGCCAGAGCGGCCTTGAGATTTGCCCGGGTCGTGAAGTCGTCACCGAATTCGGGCTCGGCGACGAGTGGACCAAAATCGAGTTCGAGCCTGGCGTCATTGTATGCAATATTGGCGATCTTCTCATGAGCTGGAGCGACGACCGGTTCAAGAGCACATACCATCGTGTCAAAGCGCCGTGTGAAGAAGGCGACTACTTTGGGGAGCGGTATAGTATCGCGTTCTTCAATCAGCCGGTCAAGGAGGCCGTCATTCAGGGACCGAAGAAGAAGTATCCGGCGGTTATGGGTGAGGAGTTCAATCGAGCGGCGATGGCGAGAAACTTCGGCAGGCTGCAGGAGAAGTTGAGGGCAAACGAAGGTGAGAAGGCGGTAGAGCAAAGATTGAAGAGTGGCTCGGCGGTGGTAGCGGCGGCCGCATGAGTGCGCACAAAAGTTAGTGTATACCTTCTAGACCCTTGAGACTAGTCTCTTATTCGCAATGAAGAGAAGTGTACGACTGCGGAAATCTGCGCGCTGTGTTGGCTTGTGTCCCAAGCTTTGCAAGCTCCCTAGTAGTGCTATGTCTTTGCCATCGGGGAGTCGCTGTGCGCAAATCTTGGACGTGCGGTGCGCACGAAGACAAAGCCCTGCTCCAATAAGACGTTGTACTTGAAGTTAGACAAGTAGCACCATGGGGAAATGCAGAGGTGCTATCAGAAACTATCAACGGAACGTCCATCAATAGTCGAGGTCGAAGAGACCACGCTCACACATTACGCAAAGCTGAGGATTCATCATAACGTATAGATTCACATGACATATCTGAAGCCATAGGCGGCTTTAACACACCGCAATCGTAACACCTCATCCCATTCAGCCAGTCGGGTGGTCGCTTGCAGCTACATTGCACTGATGCATGACTCTTGGGCCATAAGATTTCGGGAATTCCGTCTGCGCAGGAGACCAGTCAGCGCCGATGGCGACATTTTCGACAAACTGATACGACTTAGGATGCTATGCCACAAGGCCCTGTTATACCAAAGAACGACATCTTGCTCCTGATGCGGATGCGCATAGATGTTTTCGGATTGCAACACCGGACGCATGATCCTGTATAAACGTCAGCGCTTTCCATGGCTTCATTGCAAACATTTCACTTACTGATCCATGAATGCTCACACGTCCTTCAAATCTTGCACGACCCTCTCCTTACCATCCGGGCTATTCTTTAGATAGAGCTTGTACGCCCACTGCCCATGAACCTGCAGCGACTTCTCACCCGTCTTTGGGTTCGACCATACCATTGGGTACATGCAGACCTTACTCTTCTCCCACTTTGGCAAATTGTCGAGAGGCTTCTCCAGACCCTCAGTCTCGATCAGATGGCCGAGTCGAGTGCTATGCGCGGTGGACATCCATACAAATGCATGAGGCGCTTATTCGATCCGGCTATGCATCACGATGTTTTTCGTTTCGTCATCGAGTATTGCTAATGCGCGACTGCCAGCCACCATCGCCGTAGCTCCAAGAGCCATCTTCATCTCAGTACCGGCTTCGTCTTCCTATCGCACAGTCACATCTGGATCCTTGTGCGTTTTGACGGCAAGCAGACAGCCGACACGAGGTGGTGGGATGTTGTATAGCGATCCATCGAAGTGCCATTGATAGAAGCGCGATGCACCAGCCCCACGCTCTTCGGCTGGGATGTGTGGCGGCAAGTGTAATTCCTCGTCGTCGATACCTTGGACCTCAAAGCCTGGCGGGAAGCCAAAGTGGCCCTCTGGTAGAGATCCGCGACCGAGGATGTGGACTTGAGGTTGAACCGGGATTGCAGGTCGCTTTGGTATGCCGTGGAAGTCGACACCGTTGTGGTGAACAAGGAACGGATCATGGCCGTGAGCGAAACCGCCAGTGGTTTCCTCGAGATCGAAGCTTTTGTGTTGCGTGAGTCTAATAACCACGCGTGATTCAATCGATTTCCTACCTTGAAGTTAAAGCATACTGCTACTGCGGTGTGAGCATCTGAGGTTGCTCCTTGAATACCAGTAGCTTGTGCTTGTGCAGCGCATCAGAGATGAAGTCGAAGTCTGCATCCGTAAAGTTGTTCAGGTCAATGCCATATATCTCCGCGCCAAAGTCAACTCCGCTTCCTTCTGGTTGAGCGATCGGTACCGCACGTCCAGTCGTAGTGTCGGCATGAGGAGGGATATGGTGTTGCTTCTGCGGCGCGAGGCGAAGCGTCGCGGGCGCTTCAGTGACAACAGATGTGATGACCATGATGCTTGAGGAGAATGTAATCTGAAGCGTCGAGTAAGAGTAGGCTTGAACAGTTCGTTTCTAACGATCTCCACACATATTGCTCAAAAAGCAACACGTAGAAGACCTACATATGCAAGTCTAACCCATTTGAGATTGTCCCTAAACTCGGGGACAGATGCTTCTGCTGCTTGCGGACGTGATACGCGATGATTGGCATGCTGGCAGCCACGGTGGAGCGGTTTGGTTAACTCGGTCGATGCCCGAGCACCAACCCGGATAGGCGATATGTTAGCGCGCCTCGACCGAGCATCCCTGTCACATGTCAGACACACCCGAAGTCTGGTCCGTTACTGTCGAAGGGAGCTTCAAGATGGGATGCGCACACGAGGATCGCTCAAGCCACTCGTCATCTCGACAGGAACTATATTCACGATGGCTACACATGCACTTACATCGAGCTACCATACGACCGCTGCGGGGACGAAGCTACATTACGCGCAGACTGGAAGTCTTTCCGGCCCATTGTTGATTTGTCTCCACGGACTTGGTGGCTCGATCGAAAAATTCTTTCCTCTCTTGACTTATCTTCCATCAACGTACCACATCATCCTGCTTGATTTCCCAGGCTTTGGAAAAAGTCCATTTCCCAAACAGCCAAGCAGCATCTCCATTGCCAATCATGTCGCCGACTTGGGCGATCTCATCTCATCTCTACAAAGAGCTTCGAGCGACTCGAGCGCCAGAAACGGCGTCATTATCGGCACTCCTTGGGTGCGATTGCTGCCTTGCAGTACACCGCACAACATCCAGAGACCATTAGCGAACTCGCACTCCTCAGTGTTGGTCGGGCGGCAGGCCACATTCCTGCAACACGACAACGTATGCAGGACACTGCGGCAGCAGTAAGATCGAGGGGCATCACAGTCGCAGCAGACGCTGCAACCAAGTCAAGCTTCTACGAAGACACGTACGTGACCTCTGTCTTGTGGCTAGATTGCTTGCTGACACAAGTTATAGTCTTGAACGCGTGGTTAGCCCAGCAGCGCGAGAGGCAGTAAGGCATGCAGTACTTGCGTCCGACCCAGAGGGCTATGCGAGGACGTGCGAGGCGATCGTCGCTCTTGATCACAAGGGTCCCAAGTACGAGAACATCACCGCACCAGCAGTCTTCATTGCCGATGACCGAGATATGATAAGTCCTGTCCAGAGGTCGTAGGAGTTTAGCGAGCTGTCAGGAGGAATGACTTGGGTCGCAGTTGTGAAGAGTGGTCATCAGCCAATTTTGGAAGATGTAGCAAATGTCGCACGAGCGGTTGACAAGCTTTTGGGCAGTGTCGCGGTTTGTTCCGCTGCTAAAGCGTTGAGAGATCCATGATTAAAAGGATAACACCAGAGCTTGAGATTTGCACAAGGAGAGTGTACAGAAAGTAGGATTCATTTGTGGAATGCAAGACCGTAAGACTGCTAAGCCCAAGGAGTAGAAATGTCGTGATTGGCCAAATAGAGAAGGTTCTCGAAGCCGTTCATTCCTTCCAAGACTTGAGGAGCAAATGAGAAGTCGAAGTCAGCTTGAGAAAAGTCAGTCATTGGTAGCTGAAGGGTCTCGTTCGCCGTGTACGTGGGTGGTGGTTCTTGCGGCGTCGACATTATAAGGTCATGCCGTTGCCGTTGCGAAGACTCGTGCAGACTCTTTACAAAGGCTGGTACATTGAATGTGTTAACCATCGTCCCATTTCGATTGCGTTTCGAGCCCTGCGCTCGGGAAGCATTCCTTGATACCTCATTGAGAAGGGCTTCAAGCAACTTGACCCCACGCGAGGCGATCATACTGTTGTAGCAAGATCGAAGAATGTCTATGACCGCGTCGACCAATTGACGGTGCTCCTCGTGTTCCTGCGTCTCTCCGTCGCAATGCAACATGTTGAGGCAAAGGATGATGGACGCTGCCACTGCGAAAGCCTGATGAATCCAAATTACCGGACCGTCTTCTTCGGCAACCTTCTTATATTCTTTAATGATGGTTTTGGATGCTGCTAGACAAGTCCGGCGTGTGAAGCTGAAAGCTGGATTGGTGAAGCTATCAGACAAGAAAGATCGGTGGATCATGATGATCTTGTGGCTAGAGCTGATGGCCAAAGCCCTGCGGGCCCACGGAATCCACGATGGCCAATTTGGCTCCAGTGGCGAACCCGTGAGAAAAGTTGGCCGTTCCTGGATTGCGAGGGTGCGGAGACGCGAGTCCCATTTCAGTACTTGCTCGTAGCGGGTGTATGGTGTATTGCATGACATGAGTCCATCTTGAAGTCGAGGCATGATCGACGCAATTTCGTAAAGGAAGCGGCTGTAGCTGGTGATTGTAGGGATCGAAGAATGCAACGGCAGCAGATCACGGTCATGGCAATTCGACGGTGGCTCCGAGGTTGCGTACAGCGGGTTGATGAGATAGCTCTCGGAAAAGGGGATCCCGAACCAATCCTGGCTGCACAATTGACACCATACGCGGCGACCAATCTCCTTCTCGGTCGTGTTGCCCTTTGCCTCGAGCCCAAGTCTATGGAGACCCAACGATTGGGCAATGCGAACAGCTGCAGCCAGGTGGATACTTTGTGAAGAGCTGAAGCCTAGCAGATGTGCTGAGATGGTTCCAGTGGCGACTGCTTGACATGCGAAGATGGACAAGTTGGATGTATAATCGGCGCGACTGAGACAGGACGTGACTGCTTGAAACCACCGCTTCGACAACGTGCCCTGTTCGGCATCACGATATCCCCAAGACTGAGCTCGCGAAGCAGGGGCACAAGTCAAGCTGCCGCTCATGATGGAGAAAAGCAGTGCCACCCATTGTAGGTTGAGCCCGGGACTCGCCAGCAGGCCATTGTGACGAGTCCAGAAGACTTCCAATTGAGCACGAAACGTAGGGGCGAAGAATGACCCGTGGTACCACAGCAGGGCCTCGCAATGGTAATCGACCAGCTTTCGGATCTGGCGGGGACTTGGCAGTAGCAATTGGAGGACGTCCAATGACGACAAGTCATCGAAAGGAGGAGACTCAGTTTCGACTTGTTGGCCGCTATCCACTTGCGGACTCACGACAGCATGGACATCTGGATCTTTCCTCCTGCCCCAAGCCAGGAACTCCAATATGGAAGCAGCATCTTGCGCGACAAAGTCATGTGCGTCTTCTGTAGCCGGTACCTCGTTCCTTCCAGATTCTGCAGCAGCAGCAGCAGCACCGCCGTGAACATCGGTATTTGTCGTATTGTCCGGTGATACGACGCTCCCAACCGTTTGCGCATCGCCCGATCTCCCTTGGAGCTCATTTACCCTCCTTCGTAGGTAGTCAAGCTCCAACTCCCGAGATGCCGAAGGACGTCGAGGCGACTGGTGGGCCGTGTGGCTGGCATCGGATGCACACGTTGCTTCCTCTCCTCTGCCTCGATTGTCAGCTCAAGACGCGAACCCAATTGGACGACACGTGATGACTTACCTTCTCTCGCAATTGGTGCATGGTATAGTCTTGCTGCACTTCACCTTCCTCCGCGTGCACGCGTTGCAGGCGAGTCGGGTGCGGGGCGCGCTTGTTGACATGTTCGTTGGGCGTGTTCAGCCAATCAGAGATCAGAAGATAAGCAGGGAAATCGCGGCCGAAGCTCGTTCGCAATCTTTCCCCATCCTTCGTAGATACGGGGTATTGTCGTGCTTAAGTTCTCTTCGACATGCATCGGATTTGCAAGCCCGGTGCATTACGGGGCCACCCATGCAAGGTAGGACCCGCTATCTCGGGGCTGGCAAGTGGGCGTCGAGCCGATAACTTATCGACTTACACTGTCGACAGCGCCAATCTGAACCTTGGTAGCGTAGCTTACGACTTGCAATAACAGCACTTCTGAAGTCTGGGCATTGAGGCATCCAGCAACTTCAAATATGGGGTCAAAGTACCAGTCCAGCGGTACGAACATGCTCGACAAACTCGAACTCAGGCGGCGCGGCAATGCCGCCGCGCAAAAGGTACCGAAACAGACGAGTAGCATCGCACCTGACTATGTCTAGACGAACGCAGACATGAACCCGGTGCCTCCAGAACGACGCACGTGGGGCACGGGTGCGTTCGTCACGTACTGGTTTTCTGACTTGGTCACCATCTCGACTTGGAGCTCTGGCTCCGCCATCATCACCTTGAATATGTCAATGCTCAATACAGTCTATGAACAACGCCTGCTAATTGACTTCGACGTCTCACGGCGACAGATGCCACGGTCATCACCCTGGTAGCTGGTATCTGTAATGCCACACCTACTGTGCTTAATGGCGCGGTCGGCGCCAACCTTCACATTCCGTTCCCGATTGCATCTCGAGCTAGCTTTGGCTACTGGTTCAGCTACTTTGCAGTCGTAAGCAGAGCGATCTTGGCCATGTTTTGGTTTGGAGTGCATACGGGGTATGGCGGCACCTGTGTCACAGCTGTACGTTATTACGCAGTCTTGGCTTGGATTATACTGACCAATCTGATAGATGCTCACAGCAATCTGGCCCAGCTTCGCCCATCTCCCGAATCACCTCCCCGCATCGGCTGGTCTTACTACAGCTGGCATGATCTCGTACTTCTTGTACTGGCTTATTCAGTTTCCCATGCTGCTCATTCCTACCCACAAACTTCAGTACCTGTTCTGGGTGAAGACAGTGTTGATGCCACCTGTCGCCATTGGAATGGTAGGGATGGCCACTTCTTCGATACACGTTGCTTGACTGATTGAGATCACAGACCATCTGGATCGCTCTAAAGGCAGGCGGAAACGGCGCCTTTTTCAACAAGCCGAGCAAGGTACATGGTGCCGAGCGTGCTTGGCTGTGGCTATCTGCCATGACCAGTATCACTGGCGGCTACAGCACCCTTGCTGTGAACATCTCGGACTTCTCGCGATTCAGCAATGACCGACATGCGCACTACTGGCAAATGCCTACCATTCCGCTGCTGAAGACTTTAACGGCATTGATGGGCATCATCCCTGCATCTGCAGCTCAGCAAATATGGGGCAAAGCTTACTGGGACGCCGACTCAGATCATCGGAACGTGGCAAAGTACTCCGAGTGGTCGCGCTGCAGCATTCTTCTGTGCTGCCATCTGGCTTTTGAGTCAGGTCTGCGTCAATATCAGCGCCAATGCAGTGTCTTTCGCCAATGATGTTACGACACTCGCTCCGAGGTGGTTCAATGTACGTCGCGGAACCATTCTTGTCTCGCTGGTGGGCAGCTGGGCACTATGTCCTTGGATTATCGTCTCGTCTGGCAAGGCATTCCTTAACTTCATGAGTGTATACGCCATCTTCATGGCCCCGATGGCTGGAATCCTGTTCGCAGACTAATGGCTCGTGAAGGGCAGGAAGTATGACGTACCTGCACTGTACGACCCACGCGGAAGATATCGGTATGGAAAGTACGGCACAAATTGGCGTGCGTTCGTCGCAACTTTTGTTACGATCATCACGCTTCTGCCAACCCTGGCAAACAAGGTCAACCCAAAGATCCATCTGGTCCAGGGTCTTAGGCATTTGTTCACGATCAACTGGTTGTATGGCTTCTTCTTGTCCGTGGCCCTTTACTACGGGTTGTCGTTCTTCTTCCCTGATCAGGAATCGATGATAGCCCAGACCGTGACCGGTTTTGATTACGTTGAGGTCGATAATGAAAGCTACCCAGGTGATTTGAAGGGTTCCGACGATGGAAAGGGTGGCGCTGAAGCGAAGTCCACCGAGGTTCTGTCCGTCTAATGCGAGAGCACAACGTCTCACAGACTATGATCAATAGCGTAACCATAACGGGATAGAGAAGACATCGTGCCTCTGCCAACGCACATGTAACGAGGTGTTCGCCAAGGAGTTTCACCCATGCCACTTTCTTTCTACTCCAGTCCCATCATTGCGACAAAGCTATGACGCAATTGCATCACGACTACATGTATCGCGCTTCGTTCGCGACACTCTGAAGCTCCTGTAGAGTCCAGATCAATAGGTACTTTCAGACCTCCTCGTTGCCGTGGCGATCGCCGATCTGGTAAGATGCTCCTTGACTTGGATATTCGCGCACGGCTTCACCGGCCGAGTTAAATATAGCGCAAACTCAACGTTTTCGAAGGTGTTGAGGAGAGAAAGAAAACCGTTTTCGAGAATATCCGCAAAGATCGGAAAGACTAGAACTATGTCAGAAGCATGAGTCGCGTACTCATTTGATGACTGTGCGCTCTGGCTCATAGGCACCCCTGTACTGACACAGATCTTCCCAGCCATGCTTAACCCAAGCGACCGAAACCATGGAGAAGCATCTATCGTCCCTCCTACTTTAAATATAAGGCACATCCGGAAAGTCTTGCACGTCTATGAAAAGTATCAAGACTATATCTCCAACTTCGGCGCCCGGCATACAAAAGCCACATAACCCTTGCTGAGTGATGAAAAAAACTTACGGTACCTTTATCTAGCATTCCCAGTGCGATCATCGATGACCTGGTGAAGTGAGTCAATCCATGGCTCGCTTGTATGGGGCATATCATCTTGTTCATGGGCAATAGCTCATCCGAGAGGTCATCAAAGAGTGGGCGAGGCTGGTCATTGATGAAATCATCGCTTCCGGTACTGGGCTCGTTCTTCATGGGTAGTAGAGGCAAGATGACATCTGCTAGCCGCTCTTCATCCCGCGGCCGCCATTCCCCTCGCAAGCCTATGGAAGCTACGTGCACCCTTCGCGATGAGCGTAAGAAGTGCACAAGCTTTGCCAACGAATGATTCGAGATCCTCGAGACCGAGTCCGGGTCTACACTCGGACTTTGGACGATGTGCGCAATATTGTCGACCAAGCTAGCTCCGAGTTCCATCTCGCTGTTGGAATTATCGATTCGGAAAGGCTTTTTTTCAAAATTGTTGTTTGTGGCGCTTGTTACGGAAGGTCTCCATGAAATGATTCCTTGTACCAGACAAGTCGAAGGTCCACGAAGGAGCATCCTCCTCAAGCTCCTCGCTGGTCGAAAGTACTGGATGGAGGTAAAGCATTATCTCATACATCTCAGGGCTGTCCCTTATATTGAGTGTTGCTTGAAGGTATACCTTTGTCACAGGCAAATTGTACTCGACCACGAAAGCGGTTCGTGCGCCAACGTCAGTCATACCAAGAACGGCATAGACTTTGGCTCTTTGATTTGTGACCAAGCAGTGACGTGTGTGATACCACAGAATGGACAATCGTTTGGGGGTGAAAGATTCCATCTTTTCAAAAAGTGTTGCGTAAGGCAAGGAGAAGACAAAAGGGTGAGGTGACAACTGCGATACTCAGACGACGCGTGGTGGTCTCATGATCCAAACTCTCATCAACACAGGGAAATCTCTCCCTGATTCTGACGATGGAGGATTCGAAATCTTTCAGTTAGCAAAAGCCTTGCCCTGAAAGGAATGACAATCGACTAGGTCTGTGCAGGACTGCCTCATGTACCGTCCAAATTCGTTCGAACCACGGTCTCTTGAGGAGCTTTTCGAAGTTCATCAAGAAATAAATATGCGTTTCAAGCTCTCCTGGAGTGCAGCGCAGTAGATCAAGGACGTCTGCGGATCCATCTTGGTCGGGTTCATGCCACACACATACTACCAAAGCATCCCCATATATTTGTGCCATAGAGGGTACCTGGAAATTCTTTTCCTCGACGCTATCTTGTCTGCTACACAATGCATCGATCCAGAAGTAGTTTTGAGAATACCCGGAGATTGCGGAAGTCCCCCTGTAGTGCGTGCAAAGTGCCGCTTCACCAGAGCAAGCCTTCCATTCACCCAGATGGCTCTTCGAGGTTGATCCGGATTTCCCCAGCATGGGGAGATCGCAAGATATTTGACATCCTCATTCCTCATCGTGTTGTTGCGCAGCGTGATGTTTATGAGTCCTCCACGTCTGACCTCATCGATGCCGAGCAGCCGGAAGTCGCCGTCTGAAAGAGGTTCTTGTGGAGGCGGCACGCGCTCGATGATCTTGATAATGTTGTCCTCGCTCTTTTGCGTCTCACCTATAAAAGAATGAATGTAGGCGAGATCAATGAGAACCCATATGCGTTTTTAAAAAGCCTTTTTGGCTTCCCAGTAATTTGCGACAATGGAGTTTTGCGAGTTATGCTCGCCGTGGACGGCAGTCAGATTGCTCCACGCGTCAAACGAATTCTCACGAATCTGTCGCAGCCGTCGCGCATGTGACAACTGGTGCAGCCTTGTCGGTGGCGGAGGCGAAGACGCATCGTCTCGAGACAAGTCGTGTCGTTGCGTTGTAAGATGTTTAGTCTCGTGAACTTGTGGTGAGGTGCCACTCGCGTCCTAGCTCCGTCGCAGATACCTACGCGAATGCGTAGCTCAAGCTCCAGAGAAACAGAATGGGCAGCTGCCGCAGTTCTCCTGGGTATGTTGACGCGGATATGGCCAGAAGAAGTGCTTGGTGTGAAGTTGCGTGGTGAGATCCATGGATGGCAATCCATCGCGCTTATCGTTGTCGCGATTGCCTACGTGCGATGTTTCTCAAAAGTTCAGCACATTTTACCACACTTTTGCGCGCCTTGCGTTTCAGGTTGTACAATTTCAACGCAAGTCTGCGGCACAGTTGCAATCTATCATGCGGGCAAATTGTGAACCCCGCTCTGCCGGTCAAGTAACCTAGACCTTGATCGCTCACAACGGAGTTTCCATTTACCATCCTCTGCAGTCTGTCACAGCATGGAACCATCATACCACTATCGACCGCTGAATTCGAGCAAGAATGAGATTCCTATGCTGCACCTTTTACCCGGCGATCGTCTCTTGAGCCACTGCGCGCATTTAGTCTGGCTACCGGTCACTCAGCCGCGCACGCAGTCTTCAAGCCGCCAAACAAACTTCACGTGCGAAGTATCCTCCACGATAAGATCAAAGCTATGAGCCCCCAGCAATCATCCACATCGGGACGAACTTTCAGCTCTTCCGCAAGCTTGTCTCGAGTCAGCTACCTGGCACTGACATGCAATACATTCTCGAAGCTTTCACCTTGATTTACACTCAGGGACACGTGTGCGAAAGATGGAGAGATGACATGACCATGCCGACCCTACAGGATGCGGTGCTTAGTTTACAACATATCATCAACGGAGACAATATCACTGGCGCTGCAGCTTACGCGTTCTGGGACCGCACCACTCTAATGGGCCGCTATGGACGATTCTTTGTAACTGGCGGCGGCTTGCTGGGCTATGGTCCACACAATCTTTGGCCAAGGGAAATAGTATGCCTGCTTCTCGGCCATCAAGCACCAGTACTGCTTCGAGCCTCGAAAAACGATGACCGACACTCACGTCATCAAGTAGTCGGAGCAGCCTACGTACATGGCCTCATGGATGCGGAGGCGTTGCTCGGCCCAGTAAAACCACCATGGCAAAAGGTCATTCGCCACTTATCCGGACACGATTGTCGCATCTTCAATGCCAACACTGGAGAAGAGACGTGGAATGATCCGAGATCCGGGCCACTCCCGGAAGAGTGGGAAGAGATTGAACGGATAACTCGCGTGTGATATCAATACGTCATTCCGCAGTTCAGGAATAGATCTACTGGAGAGCTCATCGAATATGACCTTCGACTTGAGTCAGAAGCATTCGAGGCTCGTGGTGTTCAGGTCGAGACCTTCATCCTCGTGTGAGACAGGGATGTATGCTCATGTTAGGAACGCCAGATCCATCACAATACCTAACAACAGGTTTAGAAGTAAAGGTAGCGTTGTTCCTTATACCAATACTAGAAAAACGGCTCAAATCCATGAGCACTCGCAATCACCAGTCGCGCGCAAATAAAGTCCCGATAATGCATGATTTCACGGCGTATGTAGCAGCCTCGTCACTCCGTACGTTCACATTTGTCACGAGCGTCCACACAACATTGCTTATATTGTCACTTTGCGTGAATGAACACACAACATGCACAGCAACAGAATATGTGAATAAAATAAAACAGCAGCGACAGCACCGCCCTTATAACGTACATACTCCTGGTCCACCTTCTTTCCTTTTTCACTTCCTCGGCATACTCGGACAAATACCCATACTCATACCCATCATCGGCATCCCGCCACACTAAGCAATTACCAACCCATCAATCCATTCACTTGTCAAATCTTACTCAACAGCTCTGGCACCGTTCAACGATGTCCTCATCCCGGTCAACCTCTCCCTACTTCCAACCTCCGCCGTCAACACAACCCCAATCAGCACTCCAGACACCCGGCTTAGGTGAGGAGGGAACACCGCAGTTGCGTGGCGGATGTAGTACATGCTGCGATGGTGGAAATCCTGGGTTTTGCTGTGGATGGTGAGTCACTTCATTTACTACAGTTTGTCGAGATGTAGAAAGAGAGAGGTGGAAGACGCAGACGGGCAAGAGGGCTGATAGAACTGTAGGCCGATTGATGCGTGTTTTTGCGTTGTGCAGTGAGGTTGAGAAGGAGGTCGGGGAGTGCAGCCAAGGGGGCTGATGTGGTTGACGTGCTGCGAGGAGGGTGTGCATGGTTTTTTTGGGACGAAGTCGAGGTGATTTATGTGGACGAGGCGAATACAATTCCATTTTGCGCTTGAGTTTGTGATCATTGTCGGCGGGCATTACTTGCGCATGGAGTGTTAGCATCAAGCCAGAATTCACCAGGCTTGAGAACGAGGAGGATATATCAAATGCAGCTAAATCGTGTTTTTGCATTAAACGTGTTGAGAATGACCGTTCGTCACCGAAACCCGTTCGTCACTCAGATCAGTGACAACGACAGATCCCCCGTCCATGAACGCCAAACACCTAGCAAATGCACAACGCTCAAATTTATCTTCCGCCTTGTTCATTACTCTGGGATCTCAACCTCAACCAAGCTCTCCTGCACCAACTCAACATGTTTAACCGGATGCAGCAACATCGCAGGGAGACACATCCTTCCCTCACCCGCCAACTCCTCCTCCTCGCCCCCATCACCATCAACCTTGTACCCTAGCCACCTCTTCCACAAATTCGGCGCAAATCCAGCATTGTAGTACCACGTCGTGCCCAGGAAATTGTGCTGTCGTTCTTCGCTAAAGATGCTCATTTTGCCACCACCCGACGCGCCGTTGCGTCCGTTGTTGAAGATTGCTGCGAGATATTGCGTGGGCCATTTGCGATCGATGTAGACGGGGTGCGGCGCGTAGACGGCTTTCAGGCCGTGGTGGAGCGAGACGGTGGCGGGCCACATTTCGCTGAACATGGTGTGGCGGAAATGCGATTGTTCGCGGTGCATGGTTTCTAGCAAGCGGCGACTGAGGCGACCTGAGGTATTAATGGCGGCGCGGCGAGGTGGGAGGCCGTTGGTGGTGTTGTAGCCTGTGACGTCTTTGGCGAGGAGCCAGTTGGTTTGGTCGGGGTCAAAGAGCGGGTTGAAGACGATGAGGTCTGCGGGTTCGTTGGTGCCCCATTCCTGGCCAGTTTTGTCCTCGATGATGGAGTGGTTGGGCTTCACGGCAGAGTCGATTTCGATGTCGGGGTAGTCTTGTGGTGGTTCAGGACCCCAGATTGGCTTTTCTGGCTTCTGAACCTTGGTTTCAGGGACGTGCGGGTTTGGCGGGAGATGCGAGGACCATCTGTTCGCTTGGTTGTTGGTGCCATGCTCGGTCTGAACGCGGACCATGTGCTTGAAATCTTCCCAGGGACCGTGTACTGATGGCACGTAGAAGCGTGCATTGCGCTCCCAAAGTCCCTTCCGAGGTTGCGCAGTTGCCCACTTTGAGACCTGCTCGAAGAGATGGTAGTAGTGGCCAGTGTAGCGCACGTCCATCTCCCAGTTCCAAAAGTACTCGTACTCGGGATGCTTGTGTGCAAAGTAGGTCACTGGCATGAAAGTACTGCGATATGCTCCATGGACGGGCAGTTCACGGAAGTTTGAGTCGTGCAAACCGCCGTAGATGAGACCCATCTGTCGTTCAGACCATAGCGTGCCCATGCCTGCAAATTCTGTGGGGAGTGAGCTGTTGAGAACGTCGGCGTACACTTGCTCATCACCCCAGATCTGTTTGTTGTCGTCCTTGACGTGAATCAGGAAGTGAACTTGGTATTCGCCGCCAGATGCGACGCTGAGCTCGGAGACGAGGGCGCGTAGGTGCATGATGTCTTCATCATCATATTCGTAGTCGGACCACGTTCGGATGAGTACTGCCGTGCGATGGAGAAGCTTGTTGTGTTTTGCTTTTGATTGCTCTTGAATGGTGCTGTTCGTGACCTTGGGCTCCACAGGGCTAGGCCGAACGCCCGGGTATGCGCCATCGCGCTTGCCCATCGCCATGGACTGGAAAGCGTCCTCAATGGGCTTGCTCTGCGATATAAATCGTGCATTGTTCTTCTCAAGACAACGCTCCATGACCTCAGCCCACTTGACCTCGCGAAAGTCGACCTCGGGATTTGCTTGCCAGACCTGGTCGATACCCTCGCGGTCACCTTCCATGCCTGCTCCGGCGCCACCGCGTCTCTTGCTGTAGCCCAGACCATATGGCCCTAGTCGGCCAAACCGCTCGAAGCAGACATCATTCCTCAATCCTAGCACCTCGTAACTACCCATGACGTTGTCTGGCATGCCATCAGTCACACCCTTGTATGCCCTCAAACCAGGGATCTCGATCGTATTGACCGCGTCGAGGTAGCATGTCTCGACTGGTCCATACTCATCGACATATTTCGAGCTGCTGTACTCCGGGTACGGATTGAACCTGGAAGAGTCGGCGATATGCGCGCCCTGCGATCTCTCCACAGGCGCCAGCTTCTTGACCTCCTGCACCGGCGTGTCTGGATCGATGTCTTCCTTTGACGGGTACTCGGGCTCATTCTTGTCTCGCCGCGTCAACGTGCGTATGCCACCATGGTACCTCTTGAGAAATGGGAAGCTCTCCCACACAGCCGGCGGTGGTGGCGCCTTGTGGAGACCCAACTCAGCACTTCGTATCGACTCCCAGCTGCTACTGAAGAGGAACCAGAAGAAGAACAGTAGTGTGGCCACTACCGCCAGCCCAAAGTATCTTGTGCACGCCCGGGGGTTACGCCAGCTGTAGGCGCTGAACCTTGCCCGCGACTGTGCTCTCCGATGTGATGATGCCTTTGGCCCATTAGGCGCAAGCGGTCTTGACTCGATGTTGTTCGGGTTGGTGTCGTAGCTGGCGGAAGACTGCCGTGACGAGTATTCTGAGGAAGGCTCGGCGGACTCGTCGCTGTCGTCATCGCTCTCGTATGCTTTCTCGCTGTATTCGCCGTCTTCCACGTCACGTTTATACGCTGGAGCTGGCCTATACGCTGGCCTCTTCCGCTTGCCCACCTGCAGTGGGCGGAAGCCGAGCATCTTTGGAGCCTGGTCGCGTGGCCCTCACGCGGGTGAGGCAGTTGCGCGATGTGGAACGTTTGGGGAATGCGGAATGTGCAGCGGCTATGATTGGGCTCGTGGACGCCACTCTTTTATATCTACAAAGTTCGTGTGGGTTGTAGAATGGTTGCGTGCAATCGCGGCGTTGACTGCTAAACTGCTTGATGATAGTGAGGGCAAAGACTCGGGATCAGAAAAGAGACTAGCGCCAAACAACAGTCGTTGGCGGGGCAATCAATCGGCGCCGCTCCGCTTTGCTCACCAACGACCATCAAACTCAACAATACTACTGCGCGTATCAGGACAGACTCGTCTTCCTGCCACTATCGGATCTTGACATGTACAATCCGACCTTCTAGTGCCTCTTTGGCTTCTCGCATCTATCCTGAACGGTTCTTTCCAAAACATACTAGACAGGATGAGCACCTTGCTTAATCAGAAACTGTAAGCAGGTGGGGGAGGCCGAGGTAATGTGATGTGTATCTTGTTGTTTGTTCTGAGATGTCCGTAATGTACGCTTATATGCATGGAGTAGTGAGCTGGTTGGTTGGCGGATAATCCACGTGACCGTACAAGGCGCCCTGGGCTTACAGAAACATTTGTAAAAGGAGCGACGCATTTCATCACTTGGTCATCTATCTACGACATCTTATGGCATCCGTTCACGTTCATTGCATTGTCTATCCATATCCATTGGACCGGTTGACGATCTATATACAATGTTCCTTAAAACCCTCTCTCAACTCAAGGTCCTGTCGTTCCATCTCACTTGATAATCCAGACTGGCGGTCGCCGAAGCGCAGTACTCGTGGTTACGAGCATTGTCCTCTCCAACGCAGGCAGTGAGTGTGCAAGCGCAAGCAACTTGAGGTGTGCCAGCAGCAATGCACTTGTTGTAAGCATCCTAGCAGGCGTCGACCTGGCGGGCGTTGAAAGCGGGAGCAGCTCAAGCGGCAGCTGATAGTGCCAGAGCGAGAGCGGCAGATTTGGCGAACATATTGGCGGGTCGATTGATTGTGTCGGTGGTAATGTATTGATGGTCAGGGATGGAGGATGGAACTGATGACAGTGGATGTGATAGTCTGGTTGATGAGTGGGTTATCGCTGGCCAGACGTATGTATTTATGTATCCCTATGTCTACAAAACGACGATAGTTCTCCCTTACCAAATGCCGGTGGCAAGGTACAAACCGGAGGCTGGATACAGCAATTCTACATTCGCCTTGCTTATAATAGTAACATGATGCACGCCAAGCATGAGGCTCTACAACTCCGTATACAATACATCGTGGGTCTCATGGGACGCGGAAGTGTTGTGCCCGGAATGGTCGACGGAGTAGAGGCCGCAATAAAAACTCCACGTCACATTGGCCAGAATTACGACATTGTGATGCTAGTTACGAAGATGCGCTGGCTGTATACGAGATGTTTCGATGGCTCCGGCAGTGGTTCGGCGCGCGATATGAAATAGCTTCCCTAGCTTTACCAACATTGTGCATGGACGGCGAGAAAGGACCGTCGTGTTGCTGTTAAAATGCAACAAGAGAACGTCATACCTCGTGTATTGCAACGTGAAGAATCGGGATGAGAGATGAGAAACAAGTACAAGACGTTGATGCCAACGTGCTGAAGCCGGAGGCAAGGACAACTTGCAACGAGGAAGTGAATTTGAAAATCGGCAGGCCTCGGCCCGAGGAAACCCCGGCGAGCACTGACCAGCGTGTAGTGCATCTACCGAGATAGACTGTGTGTTCGTCGCGATCTATTCGCGTGATCATTTATCGGGTGTACAACGCTCTATGAAGCTGCAATTCCCTATATCTTACGTCCAGACGCGTAAAGTGTCGCCCTTGCTAAGAACAAAGGGCATCGTTCCTGCCCACACGGGCGCCAAAAAACCCCGCACACCGAGTTTTCTCGGCGTCCCTCAACACCACCAAGTTTACTATGGAGAGTCAGAATACACCCGATTTTGGAGATGCAGCAGCACAATAAGAGGCTCAACTCTGTGAGGCTGCTCGCTTAGGAGTAGATGGGTATATACAGGCTTTTTCTGGTGTTGAGATTACAGTTTTCTCCACCAAATGAGTTTACCAGCCAGTCATCTGGCCCTCCATTCCAATGCAGTCCTTCAGCCTTTGTGGCATAGTCTCTACTCTCTCGTTTATAAGCTTTTGAGTGACCTTCTCCCAGCCCTCAAGGGCTAGTTCTCTGGTGTTGTTCTCGTCCCAATGAGGGAATTTCTTGACGTATTGCTTTGGTGGTTGCCAGCAGTTCTCAATAGGTGCAAAGTCAGGGCTTGAGTGGCAGTTAAAGTGGTGCTCAAGCTTGTTATCCTGCTTCCACTTGCGTACAACGTTGCTCTTGCCTAGACCGTAGCCAGAATCGCCATCCTCTTCAAGTACAAAGTCGTCTCCTCGCTCGAGCCAAGGCTTAACCACAGGCTCAAAGATCTGGTCAATATACACGGGCTGCGTCATCTTGCTATTGGTGTTGCTCTTGATCTCGTAGAAGGTGAGATCGCTCTTGAATTTGTGTCCAATTGCAGCCCAAGCGTGTACTCGTTTGAGGACCTTCTCTCGGTCATCTTTCTCCTCTCTCTGTTGTATTCAATCGTTGCAGTAGCGCTCTCTAGGCTTACGTACTATGTAGATAGAGCCTTGAGGACCGATCGCCTAATGCACCTCATCAGAAAAGCGGACACTGTACCAATCAGAAGGCTCAGGATAGCGATTTTTCATGAGCTCAGCCTAAGCCTTATGGTTCTTTGCAAACTTCTTATTACACCACTTCTTTTAGCATGCAATACACTTGTGATAGCTCATACTATTGCCCATTGCATGAGCAATTGTACGAGAGTCAAGGCCTTCAAGGCCGACCTCATAAGCAAGATCGTGCCACAAGAGAGCGCGCACCTCAAAGCCGTCCTCTTTTATGGTCCTATCCATCTCTTTGAGGTGCCAATTACTGATTAAACAAGGTCTCCCACAGTGCTCCTCGCCCTCAGCTCTATGGTGACGGCGGTCCTCAGAAGCCTTAGATATCATGGCCCATTCCTGGCGGTGAGAGACGGCGAAGTGATCAAAGACGTCCTGCTTGAAGTACGGTATCTTTTTAGCCTCCAGGAATTCAATTGCGCCTCGAACTTTTGCACGAATAGACGTTTCATGTTGATTACGATTATCCCAGTCAGCCATAGTATTTTGTATTAATTGGTGGTGGTGTAAAGTACCGTGGTTGTGGTAGGAGAATTGTGAACGTTTATTGGAACAAGGTTCCTTTAGTAGTATGACTAGCATAGATAACCAAGTATAAAGAGGGACAAGGCGGGGTGGCTGTACCGTATTGTATTGACTATCGTGTTCTATGTTTGTTCATGATAAAGCTCTCGCCTTTGAGGTAAGTGCACTTGCTTATCAGGCAGTGCCTATCACAATAGGATATCATGTGACTCCAGCCATGTGGTTACACCTTGCACACACCTGGACTGAACCCACATATTCTCAACAACGTTCATTTTTTAGCGTGGTTTTGGTGTGCGGTTTTTTTTTGCGCCCACGTGCTGCCTTACAGGGGGGCGCCGACGAAACACCGCCGCAATAACGGTTCCATCGACAATGACCGCGTCCACCTCCATCTCCAAGCCATCACGATTCAACTCAAACGAATTGCGTCTGGTGTTCTCACTGCCCAATCGAAAGCATCCCCACCAATCCTACTCGAGTCTAACCTACATAACGATGCAAGCTGCGTCGTGCATCATCCTGTAATTCTTCTCCTTCCACTTCATTTGCATCTGCAATTTTTGCAACTCCATCAGATGAGCGTACGACTCCTTCATCATGGCAACTTGCATCTGTGTCTCTTGTATCAGCATTTCCTTGTCGCGCACAGCCTTGGTCATTTCTTTCATTCGCATACGCTTGCAGCAGTTCACCGGAATTAGCGCTGCATCTCGCCATACCGCCATATATCAAGTGATGACTGCTAGCAAATTAGATCACGGCGTGTGCGTAGATGGATGCGTCGCATTGTGCACCTCTACCGGGCTGAGACTCGAAACTTGTTGAGCACTGCGTTGCCTGGATCTCAAGTCACCGGTGGCTACGCAGCCTCTTCGTCCTCCTCACACATACAGATGGCGCCCTTACACAAAGCAAAGCTAGTGACGTGAGCACTTATATATACGAAATCAGCCGATGAGACTAGCCTGAATAGGCTGACAACAATTGTGCAAAGCCATGACGGGCCACAGAGTGTGGTGGCGGCAAACACTAGTGCAATGGCGGATAGTCTGCAGCCAATGCATGACAACATGGAAAGGATGAAAGAATACATAGGAACGTTACGTGGAGCGTGGGAAGACAGGCTGAGACATGACAGAGAAGCGCTTGAGCAGGCATCGCGCAACGCCGAAAAGCTGACTACCTGTAGAGTAAAGGCGCAAGCTTTGGGAAATTACTACATTTCTAAACAGACTGCTAGACCGCCTGAACATTTTCTTCAGGCTGAAGTATCTTTGGCGGACGATCTGGACGATCTCGGACATCGAAACGAAATAATTATGATAAGAAGAGCGCAGCAACTCGATAGGAGATGGACACCAAAGAAGTCTTCCACGATTGCATTAAAGTTCGTTGCAGCTGGGGCAGCTGTAGGTCAGCTCGTCGCAATGGTTCCTTGCTCGGTGATGTGAGAGAAAATCGCAAAGCGGATACGATGATGGTATATTGCCTTGATCGTGTCGACCAGGTGGGCGTTGATATTGCTACAGGCTCGTACTATGCGGGACGAGCAAGGGGTGTGCAAAACAACAATAAATCGTGATGCTACT
This sequence comes from Setomelanomma holmii, assembly GCA_010015745.1. Lineage (NCBI taxonomy): Eukaryota > Fungi > Ascomycota > Dothideomycetes > Pleosporales > Phaeosphaeriaceae > Setomelanomma > Setomelanomma holmii. The sequence continues at coordinate 33,183 of ML978246.1, forward strand.
TTGGAAGATGAGGACTGCAGGCGCCAGGTTACGATAAGCGAAAGGCGCAGTCAGTCGCGAGGCTGAAACACGAGCACAGCCCGACTCAGCAACATGAGCGGCTACTAGCAATTTCCACTGCTAATACCTGACGAACTTGCTCATGCCAACCGTACACTCATACCCATATCGTTCTTCAGGCAATTGGCAAAGCCGAGCAAGGCATCCCTTTTCTGAACCGAGTTGCAAGCCGCCATGGACCAAGTTTCAGCAGACGAATCGGGCTCATCATGCGCGCCAACTCCCGCCTTTTGTATAAAAGACAGTGACGACTTCTCCCGACCAGGCACAGAACCCGAGCAGCATGTACCACTCGAGAACAACCGCCGTCCCTGGTTGACGACTCCACTGAATCCGAAGCGATCATTCATTCGCGTCCTCAAGCTACAGCAAGGCTCTGACAATGACCACCTCGTCTGCGAGTTGAGCGTGGTCGATCTCGACGAAAAGCCACATTACGAGGTTTTGAGCTACGTTTGGGGTGATGCGACCATCACCGAGGAAATCACGGTCGCGGGCGTCCCGCTCCAGGCTACCAGAAACTTGGCCGACTTCCTTCGCTGTCTTCGCCTGTCCAATGGAGAACGAGTGGTTTGGGCAGATGCCATATGCATCGACCAATCGAATCAGGAAGAGAAGAGTCACCAGATTGGGCTGATGACGGACATTTATCGACATGCGACAGATGCGCATGTGTGGTTCGGTTCATTCAATTCAGATGCCTGGTTCTTGGACATTGCAGGCAACAAGAACTTCAAGTTGGCGGTCGAGCTGGATTTGAGTGGGTGGACGGACTATGAGCGATGGACCATAAGCGCGCTGAAATACTTCGTTGAACAGGAGGGCTTCAGGTCAATCGACGAGGCTGAGCTAGCGCAATTCAGCATGCGATGCGAGAACAACATATTTGCAATCACGCTGGAGATGTTGGATATGATGGCGACAGGCATCCATCTCTACAGATACCCCGTGTTCAGCTACCGAGAGAGCGACAGCGGTGGACGACAATACAAGGTGAACCGAGCTTGGCTTATGGTCATAGATTGTATTCGCTGGCTGCTACTCCGACCTTGGTGGTCTCGTGTCTGGACCTTACAAGAGGCTGTACTGCCGAAGGTCGACCCGATTGTTCATGCTCCGCCCTGCTCGTTCCGCCTGTCACGATTGCTGGCGGGTGTTCAATCCATGGTTCTCCACAACAACTCTATTTGCTGTAAGTGGTTTGGCGCGCCTGTCACAACCTCGAACCGAGAAGAAGTATCGTGCAACCAGTTCAACCAAGCAATCGCTATCTTCAATCAACGCGATGTGCTATTAGATGGTGAAGAAGGCCTTGGCGTGTCGCTGGATCTTGTCGTTTCAGCCATACAGACGCGCAAAGCGACTGAAGTACGAGACTACTGGTTCGGCTTATTCGGCTTCCTGCCAGCGCCGTGGCAAGACATGGACAAAGAGACAAAAGACCCACGTACGCCCACAGAACTCTTCTGCCAATTCTCCAAGCTCTTATACTTTCAGTGCCAGGATCTTACTCGTCTGGATCTGGCGCGCCGAGGCAAGAGTAGTCAGATACCAGGTCTGCCGTCGTGGGCTGTAGATCTGACATCACAACGCCTCAACAACGAAATGGACTTTCACCGTTGGGAGTTGTACAACGCATCGCTTGGTCAGAAGTTTGATGTCGAGTTCGCTTGGCCAGAGATCAGAACTCCTTCTTTTGCCGTTCAAGGTATTCGCGTCGCTTCGGTGCAAATCGTCGCCGAGCGTATACTACCGACAGAGTATGATCCCACGGACCTCCTTCGTTTGGTACAAGAATGGCATACACTTCATCGCTCCAACGTTCGACCGCCCGACGATGATGCATTCTGGCGTGCTGTTTTCTTGGATGCAAACGTGCAAGTGCACTGGTTGTCCCGACGTCGCGGACCACTTGCTCCAGCTAGACTGAAAGACATCAAGGAGTGGTACCAGTCGTGGACTCGCACGAATGACCGACGTGATCTTACGTACGATAGAAAGTCGGGCGGAGTATCGAGAGGTGTTTTCCACTACCGCGCCATGCAGCGCAACGCAGAGAAGATGAGGTTCTTCATTACATCGCAGAACTTGCCAGGTATGGGGCCATTCGGTATGACTGTCGGGGACGAGATATACGCTATACAAGGTTGCAAGGCTTTGGTGGTGCTCAGACCGGTCGTAAGCATGCGAAGAAGCGGCTTTTCGGTTGTGGGACTATGCTTTGTCGATCGATGGATGTACGGCAGGGCGGCGCAAGGAAGACCGAAGTGGGAGAAAGTGGAGCTTGTCTGAATACAAGCAGACCTGTTGAACCATACATCCGATCGCCCAATATCTCATGTTTTGTATCATGACGAGGGCTCTGCTGTTAGTGCATGCCTTTATTGTGGGCACCAATGCGGGAGAAGCTTGACATCGTGATGTTCACCTGCAGAAGAAGCATCTTTCCCTTGCGCAATATATACGTTGATACTGACTCCAGGCGGTAGCATGCTAGCTGAAAGTCAGGGTGACTATATGTTAGCAGTTGGGAGTAGGAGATATAGTGGATGTAAGGGTGTATTGTGTGGTGTAGTTGTTGTGTTAAGTGTTCTGGACTGAGATGTCCGTAGCCTAAGCTTATATACATGAAGTGGTGGGCTGATTGGCTGGTGGATGATCCACGTGACCATGCAAGGTGCCCTGGGCTTACACTATATCGTTTGGAGAATGTCAGCCATGGCCTCCGCCCTGCAGTGAGTGTACTGCCCCAGGTTCCTTCCCATCTTCTAGCACTAGTACCAGGCTAGGCTTAGCGCCCTTTCCTCTCCCTCTCGTGTGGATGACCTCTCACTCAATAGGCCGAATACTACATCATGATTCTTCCCACATGGTCCTACTAACAGAGAAGATGGGCAACGTGGTTGTTTATTGATTGCAGTGCCCAAAGCAGCGGTGTTCTGCCTTCGCTGTCCTGCAAAGCAGAGTGCGCAACAAGCAAGCGATAGGCAGATTGATTACCAGATTAGGACTATCACGGACCAGATAGTGGTCTTTGGAGGCCTAATGCGGTAATCAATCTGCTTATCGCTTGCTTGTTGCGCACTCTACTGCAAAGACTTATCGGCCAATCCTTTCGTGAGCAGAAGTCGGCACACATCTTCTTATCCATAATCCGCAGCCCATGAAAACGAGGTTCTTCTTTTGACATCGATAGAGTTGACATCAATACCCGGGATCTCGAGTAACTCTGCAACAATATCTGCTCGTCCAGATTGGGCTGCCCATGAGAGTGGCGACTGGCCGTAGATGCTGTCTTTGACGTTGATTTTAGCCTTTTGGCTACCAAGAATGTGTTTCACGATCTTCGCATCGCCACCCTCAATTGCCCCAGTGAGAAGAGGTTTCCCGAGTCTCGAATCTTTGTGATTGACACTCAGTGTAGCCGTTTCGAGTATCGTCTCCGCCATCGACTCATTCCCTTGGGTGATTGCCGACATCAATGGGGTATACCCTGTCTCCGGGTTGATGATATCAACAGTATATTGAAGCCTGCGCACAGCTAATGCAAACACAAGAGCATCTCCGTACTCCGAGAGCCTCAAGATGATCGTGGCAGGTGTTGGTGACGACCCACTTACGTACCAACGTTGCAGATGGCTAGTTGTTCTGCAGTATTATCTACAACGGCTTATGAAAGTATTGTCGACTGCAAGTTCATCGGCGTACGCCTCAATGAATGCCTTCACTGCTCCTATACCTCCATTTGCCAGCGCAGTGAAAAGTGGTGTTCCGAACAGAGATGGTTCAGCCCGGAGATAGTCTAGTCGGTCGGGACAGTCCTTTATGAGGTATTCGTAATTTCGCTCTGCGAGTTCGTTCTAAGACCGAGATTGGGTCGGATGAGTGACCTATGTATTCTAGGCCTGTGATGAGAAAAGTTATTTGGCACATACCATGTCTTGAAGCCTGATTAGCGTGATACAGCAGATTGCGATTACAGTAGTCCAAAAAGGTTGCTTGCGGCGCGGGAACTTTGCCAGTAATGTGATCCCGACTCTGTTGCATCAACTGAAGGAAATTAGAACAACACAGTTTCAGTTTCTCGTGGCTTTCTCCGATGAAATTACAGCTGGGGGATACGCCAATCGTCCGAATCCCGTCGTCCTTGACCAGAAACTCTTTCGCCGATGCGTAGATGAATTGCACCTTAGGATCGATAACTTTTGTGATTTCGACCAGCCCTTTAGAATCTTCAAGTACGAATCTTTTCATGACACCTTTCAAAACGTGGCCACCAGACCAGCGTACAATATCCGCAGAGTCATGGGCTGAAAGGACCCCGAAGTACAGTTGCTTTGGGCTAAGCGCGCACTCTGAGTATAGCACCCATTGAATGCAGAGGATCAACTCATCTTGACTCCGGGTATCTCGTGTTAACATTCTCTGAAAAAGGTCGTGCAGGTCGCTCGGAATTTCGTCCAATCTGTTTCAGAGAGCCCACACACGACCCCGATCATACTCGTGGTTTAGTATTCGGACCACGAGAACAATCCACATGATGATACCGGAAGCCTTCCCCTGTAATGATGACTGGACTTTTCGTGCCATATCGCCCTGTTCGATCTTCAGCTCACTCGAGATGTACTCCGTGATGTCCTGCTCGCGCCCCGCCTGTCCCCCCAATCTTACTTCAAGTCCATGTCGGACACTTATATGTGGATAGTATCTAGACGAGAAGCAGACCGGAGTCTAGCTCTAAATAACAGGGCATTCTCGCCTAGGCTCTCGAAGAATGATATCATGTCTCGAATTTGCCAATCTTCGACTTCGTCAAGCGCGTCAACGAAGCAGACAGAAGGGGTCTGACCAAGAGCTCGGACCGTCGATCCTAAAAGCAGTTTCAATGATTCAATGTCCCACTGCTGCTCCCGCAATATTCTCTTGTAGCGAAGCGGACCAAGATTGTCGAAGATGCCCTGAAGCTCAAAACGACTTTCCAGAATTTGCACGAGCAGCGCGATATACAGCCCAGTCGTTGACTTTTCGAGGGGTCCCTACCTCGCGCACTGAAGAAGAAAGACGCCACAATTGTGCTAGTTCATGTCTTTTGAACTTGCAACAGGGCGTACTTCATCAGGGTTGACTTCCCTGTCCCTGGCTTCCCTTTGACCCACATGAATCCCTGATGTTCTTGCATCTTGCTGTCGTCTTGCCAATTCAAGTATGCTTCGCTGAATAGAAACCATTCGTAAGTGCGGATATGTGCCGCAGCGATCGTAGTCTGGCGGGCATCAATCTGGCTAAATTCAGGGAGTCTCGCAACTTCTGATCCTGCTCAGCGCTCAACGCCCCCTCGCCGTTCATAACAAAGGAAGAAGTCGTCACAGACTCTTGAACCTCCTTACTCAGCCATTTCATTGCCTTGTCGCGTCCTTCGCCATATAGGATGAGGCATGGTGACGTCGAGCATGCCTAGCAGGCAATAGGCGGCATCTTCCTTTCGTATCGTGGTGCGTTCTTTGGCCCCGCTCATGCGAACAGCAACACTGTAGTTCAGGTGCAAGTCTTCTTGTAAGACATCCATTGGAATTCCGATTATCACGCTGATACTTCGTGAATGTGATGTCTTGAACCCTAGATGTGCTCCGTTTGCCGAGTAAAAATCAACGTGCTTCGGGGCGATCAATTCCTGGAGTGTCCATCCACGAGTGAACCATCTATTTCTCTCCATTTTCGAGCTCCAAGTCTCATTGTCGAGTTGGTCGCTGGAGGTAGGTAGCGTGAAGTCTGATAGGTAGACGTAACACCTATCAGCATTCTGATACTATCGAAACATCGAATTTGTAGCTTTTGATAACTCCGAACTACTCTTCCTGTCGATGCAGCAACTATCCGCCCATATTATTCCAGTCGATCTTGCCTTGCCTGCGACGCACAGAAGCGAACCTTATCGTATCCTTTCTCTTCCAGACCTGTACCGGCATTCAGATTCTCGAATGTGACCTCTTCGGCACGCGCACCCCATGTATATGGAAGAATGGCGTAGGCGGGAACTGTAGTGTCGAAGAAGTCCTCAAGGCTGAGAGCAGCATTCTCGTGAACTCGCAAAAGGCGCATTGTGCCGAGCACGGATGCACGAGATGCGAACGTCAAAGGATCGTTGAAGGAGCGTATGAGATGTCGCTTCGATAGAGCGCATCTGTTGAGGATGATCAGAGCTGGGAGCACGAAAGCATGTGTGCACTTTAGGCTGAGGCGGCATACGTGACGTGTGGGGCTCGAGGTGGCACAAATGCGGATTAAGCGCATGAAGATGTGAGGACGTGCCTAACGCGCGGGATGTACCATTACCTTTCACCTGCAGAAATTAGCGTACTGACCCTCTTTCCGGACGAAGATTTTGAAGCGCATTGCCTCGGGAGCTGTAATGTGAAGGAGATCGTGTCATGAAATGACCAATCGAAAACAGTATACTCGATCGGATGCCCAACTATGAATCTGAGCTGAGGCAACTACTCGGAAGAATTCACTACGAGAGAAACCTGGTATATCTCCTGGACAGTATTCCTACTCACTGGGTGTGAGGAGAGAACGAGCGATGACTGCTGCAAGTTCGAGCTTCACGACCGTCAAGCAGCATGCCCGTGTCCATATACAGATGCTAGCTCGTGTGGCAGACGGAGTGGCCCGAGCATGTCTCACCGACGAGTCTCCATGATAGCAGCAGTCCCAATGACTATTGTAGAGACTGCGGTGATTAAATAGCGCCATGCATTCGTCCTTGCCCGTGTCTCTGCAATAGTTTTTATGTCGACCTTATCCGCCCATTCCTTCGCCGATTCTCTCGCAGTATCTTTGTCGGTCCCGGCACCTCTACCATTGAGTGTGAAACCTTCATCGCGCAACAATTTCTGCGCTTTCCACTTCCCGGCGCCGTTGATGCCAGGTTCCATGTAGAGAGCAGTGTACGGGATGATAATGGCGTTCAGAACGGTGGCGGCGGCATATAGAGGGAATCTGCGAGAAGATTTGGGTACCAAATATGCAAGAATGGCATTACTCGATGCACCGAGGAGAATCAAGGGTGCGACGAAAACAGGAGCAAATTGGTAAGCTTGTAGCCATTGCTTGGCTAGGATCTTTGAAGGGGCGTGCGTCGTCATTGGAGGGATGGCTACATGACTGTACGCGAAAGTAAATCCTATAGATATTGTTAGAGTCGAGAAACTTTTCCAAGTTCATGTGATGTACCTGTATATAGCGCAGGTGCGGTAATTGCGATCACCTGCAGAAGAGGCGCGTACGTACGCGTATTATCACTCATGTTGACCGCGTCGCATGCAGACGCAAATGTACAGTTGATGCCAGAATGTGATGAGACGCTCGTTAGGGCAATAACAACTTTTCAGATATATGGTATCGGCTCTGGATGCAGTCTAGAAGTTATCGAGCTGTCCTCCAAAATGTCATAGATAGACGGCATGTCGGCGTTTGACAACGCCGGTACAACAACACTCCGAGTTCGGCCACCCTCAACAGAGAGCATCCCTCATACCTCATGCATGATGCAGTGTCCTCGCAACTGGTAAGGTTTTACCTGAAAGCGTTCGCTGAGACTGTCTCTTTGCACTCGACTTGAAAGCTTCGTCCAGGTCATTGTGCCCGTCCACTGCAAGTGTAGGTTAATGTGTTTCGAAAGCGATACGTGTCCAAACGCCTCGATGCACGCTGTTCAAATTCCTTCAGTGGTCATTAACCACTGTATAGCTCAGCTGCAATGTTTTTCGAGCACATGTGTCAGCGATGTGGATGCAAACAGGATACTTAGAATATTTCCGCAGCCCGCATGTCGAGTCACTCCACACACTATCCCTTTTAGCTGCGCCATCAGTGCTCATTGGCCACTCGATACTACTATATTTGTTTGTGGTACGACGCGTCAAAAAAATGAGCAAGAGCTAGGGACAAGCAAAGAGCAGAGTCGGTGATGAAGAATGCTCCTTTGAGGTTGGGCATGCCAGATCCTTGACTGAAACTCATATCTGACGATTGAGACTCAAATACTTTCTTGTGCGGACTTATGTCCGCAGTTCGCATCAATGTAGATGGGGAGGCTCTCGCAGCACTTGGGATCTTGCCTCGCAGTCGCACGCCTCCAGCCTCTTCGCCGGCTCGAAAGGGGTCGGATCGAAGTCGGTCTCCTGTGCCCTGCAGCTGGCTAAGCACAGAACCGGATCATGATGGTCTCATTGATGGCGTCGAGTTGACGATTCAGCGGTTCTCTGTCTTCGCCAGCAGTGCGCCCATTCTTGCGAACTCCGCCACCTTCCTCGGCAACGCGTGGTCGTGATATTCACGAAAATGCCTCAAGGCTGGAGTCCTCCATGGTGGCTTGCTCTCTGCTTCTTGGTCGTACCACTTAGATGAGAGCTAAATGCGGAGCTGGAGGAAAGATGTGTGTTTCCATTGCATGTTCGGCACTGTCCGTTCAGGCAGCTTGCGACGCAAAGTCCTATTTCCATCGCCCGTCGCTCCGAGGAAACATTCGACAACATCAGCGTTACTCTTCGGCGACATCTAGAATATGCACAAAGAATCTCAGGGGCCTGTGTCGACGTGGGCCACGTCCGCGAACTCGTCGTAGGGCATGTGCCGCAGCACGCCAAGTGGGTAGATGCAGCACTTTCAGCTGCGATGTCGTGACGCACAGATTCAGATCGGCCAATTTCGCTCTCACATCTGGCTCCACAACCCGGTTCTGGAATTTCCTCCTTGTGCAGAAGCATCTTCTTGGTTTGTTGCGGACCAGTCAAAGTCACGTGCAAGGCATACGTGGACGCTTATGTCATAGCGCTCAAGCTTTGTTTCACCCCACAAGCACGTTCTTGGCATGCCGAAAAACGGTTCAGCGGCATGTTCCGTAGTCGAAACAAGCATCCCAAGCAACAGGATCTGCGTCGTCACTCGTATTGCCCCAGACAGATCAACTTCGGCCCACACTGGCTAAGAGCAGACATCGTCAAGCCACTGAGGCGGATGTACCCAACCGTGAAGCGGTCAAGACTGGCGAAGCCGGTGCCATCTCAACAAGAGACTCGTCAGCATTGACGCGACTGCCTAAGGCGCAGACAGATGCTGATGCGGTCAGTGTGCCCCTGGGGACGAAGGCGTATAACCACGAGATGTATATAAGAGACCTTGAGCACCGAGACAAAAACACCACCATCACAACAATCATTTACTCAACAACCGCTTCTACATCTTTCTTCACTTTCTCCTCTTCGCGTCGATTCTTCGATCTCTTCATTCGTTACACTCACTTCTGATTATCTTCAGCTTACTTCCAATCTTCAAGATGCACTCCTTCACCGCCATTGTCGCAGCTTCTGCGCTTCTCTCCGCTGTCTCTGGCGCTCCTCTTTCCGTCCGCTCCAACACATGCGGCGCCGCTCCTGCTGGCAGCAACACCAACAACCAGCCCATTGAGCAGCCCACTGGCATCAAGACCGCCAACGACTGCCTCGCCAAGTGCAACGCCGAGTCCAAGTGCCAGGCCTTCATCTTTGGCTTGGTCGACAACGCCATCAAGTGCGAGCTCTTCTCAGTCCCAGCTGCCTCAATCCCCAGGCAATCCAGCACCAATTTCGTTGCGTACGACAAAGCATGCCCCTCAGTTCCCAGCGTCATTCCGACCATCAGCAACCCAACTGGCAAGGGCCAGGACAACACCCAGCAACAATCCGGCTCTGAGAACACGAAGCAATCTGGCTCCGACAATACCCAGAAGCAATCCAGCAACACCCCCACCATTCACCAGAAAACCACCAACAACAACGACCAGGCCAACCAGGATGCTGAGCCCGCAAAGGTCTCCAGGGCCCCTGCCAAGGACCAGCAGCCCACTCCCACCCCAACCCCCGCGAAGCAGGAGCAGGCTCAACAGCCCGCAAAGGAGCAGATCCAGCAGCCAACTCCCACCCCAACTCCCGCTAAGCAGGCTCAACAGCCCGCAAAAGAGCAGATCCAGCAGCCAACTCCCACCCCAACTCCCGCTAAGCAGGCTCAACAGCCCGCAAAGGAGCAGACTCAGAAGCAAACTACCAGCGATGCCAACACCTGCGGATCCAAGCCCGCCGGCAGCGGCAGCAGCCAGCCTATTTCTCAGCCTACCGTGGACTCTGTCGACGCATGCAAGGTCAAGTGCCAGGCTGTCAACAGCTGCAAGTCGTTCACCTTCGGCGCCGTCGACAACAAGAAGGTCTGCAAGCTCTTCAACGTCGCTGCTTCGTCCATCCCTGCTCCTTCCGACGCTGCTCAGAAGCAGGCTTTCGTTGCTTACGACGTTGGTTGCAGCATCTAAATGCATCGTGCCAAACACATCGACGATGTTTAGAGACGGACAACACGAGCGACCGCGGGCTGGAGTGATGGACGCATTGCTTGTACGCGCTTCTGCGGATTAGCAGCACGCTCAAAATACTTGCTAGAGTGGTTTCCTTTGTTTTGAGAAGGGAAGGTAGTTAGAATAGCTGAGTCACTCATTTGGTTTGTTTTTTGGTCTTTTGGTTTTGGTCTTGCGTTTGCAAGGTGGTGTAATATAAATGAGCCAGAACTAGGTATGGCATTCGGTACCGATGAAATATCTTTCCTTCGAATCCAATGTGAATGCTCGTCAGTGATGATTCTTGTGAAGATTTGACATCTCCAGCCGTAGACCTGGTGTCGCCGACCTCGGGCTGGAACCTTCCGAAAAAGGCAGACGCGTCTTGCCAAGACGCTGTTTTCCGGGAACCGCCTGCAGCATGCCGTTGCTTCCCTCGACATCTCCGATGCATTGACATTCAACCATCACATTTGTTTTATCACCTCTAAATCCTTCACTGCGCTGGTTTGTTCTGATAGACAGGTGATTCGGCTACGAGGCAGCTCTAAATATATCCACTGGATATATTCTGTGGTTAGCTACAACATCTTGAACTGTGCCTGAGCTGGCAGATGTAGCCCCGACCTGCTTCGAAAGCGTCAGCATCTAGAAAGGCGATCTGTGCAAGACAGAACTTCCCAATGTAATTTCTTCGCACAGCCGCGCATCAACATCTCCGAGTGCTCGGCTTGCTTTCTCGCAGAGTCCGCAACAAGCAAGCCGGATTATTGGCTTGCTTGACTTGCTTGACTTATCTCAAGCTCTCACATGTGTGATATAGAAGAAGAATGAAGGACTGAGTTGATTGTATAGCTATGAATGAGGGAAGCTATATATATGTGTAGACTGAGAGAGCGTAGGGATAACCCTGCTAGCGCTTAACACAAGCCAATCAAGCCAAGCCTAGTCTATACAAAATTGCAAGCAATCCAAGCTGTATAGTGAAGCTTGCTTGGCTTGCTTGTCTGGCTTGTGAGACAGTCGATATAGAAATACAGAGGAGGCTCCTACTCTCCTAGCTACACTAACGTGTTCCACCACCATCCCGTCTGCCCCACCAAAACCAGCGCGTTACTCTACGCGTCAACCACTATGGCTCCACGACAACAGCCTCAATCACCTCAAAGAGAAGGCAGGCTTCTTCTTGCCTCTCAGGCCTATCAAAATCAACGTGTCAAAAGCCAGTACAGACTTGCGCAGCTATACTGTGTTCCCCGCACGACTCTCTGAGACCGCCTCTCAGATGTACGTCCTAAGGCTGTCGCCCACGTCCACCAACGTAAGCTACAGTCTACAAAGGAGCAGTCACTCGATCAATGGATCTTAGAGCTTGACAGATGAGGATTTCCGCCTCATATCATCGACGTACGACGAATGGCAGACGTTCTGCTTGCTGCTTGCTGCCAAGATCCTCCTCCGTGTCCTATTGGCAAGAACTGGGTGACACACTTTGTCAAGAACCAGCCAGAACTCCAGACAAAGTGGAACAGGAAGTTCTACTCACAAAGGGCAAGATGTGAAGATCCTGTCAGGATCAGCGCGTGGTTTAAGCTTGTAGAGGACACGCGCCAGACGTGGGGCATCCTCCTAGAGGACGAGTACAACTTTGACAAGACTGGGTTCATGATGGGAGTTGCTGCAACATCATAAGTTGTCACTAGCTCTGACACGATAGGCCAAGCTACTGTCGTTGAGCCAGGCAATCGCGACTGGGTCACGACAATCGGGTGTATTAACTTGTCTGGCTGGTGTCTTCCACCCTTTGTGATCCTGTCCAGGAAGCTCCACCAAGCTAGCTGGTATTGTGACCTACCTGCAGACTGGGCAGTCGCTGTCAGCAACAACGGCTGGACGACTGATGAGCTTGGTTTAGCATGGGTTAAGCCCTTTAACAGACTCACAGAGTCGTGTACAACAGGAGCCTACAGACTACTTATCCTTGACGGCCACAGCAGTCATGCTACACCAGAGTTTGATCAGTACTGCTCTGAGAACAAGATTATTACTCTCTGTATGCCGCCTCATACGTCACACCTACTGCAGCCACTTGACGTTGGCTGCTTCTCTCCTCTTAAGACAGCGTAACAGACAGCAGGTGTTTGAGCTTGCGCGCCAAGGAGTCTTTCACATAGACAAGGAGGAGTTTCTCTACATCTACCTATGTATACGTACGTCAGTTCTCTCAGAGCAGAACATCTGGAATGGTTTCCGAGCGACAGGGCTTATCCCATTCAGTTCTGAACGTGTCCTGTCGTGCCTTACTGTGGTCAGAACGCCGTCTCCACCAGGGACAGTAGATAATATACCAGCTACTTGGACGGCAGAGACTCCACGTACGACTACTCAGCTTAAGCAGCAGGCTCGTCTCATACAAGACCTACTCCAACGACAATCTCAGAGCCCTACAAGTCAAGCAATCGCTCAGCTTGTCAAAGGTTGTCAGCTTGCTATGAACTCAGCGACAATCTTAGCTGAGGAGAACTCAAAGCTACACGCTGCCAATCACCGCCAGCAGCGTAAGCGTCAACAGCGGAGACAGTATATAGCACGTGGAGGGGTGTTACAGGCTCAGGAAGGTCAGGCGCTAGCCATACAGGCTCAGACGGTGGTCCAGCAGAGTGACCAAGCAGAGACCCTGCAGGTACGAACAAGAGCACCACCAACGTGCAGCAAATGTCATGTACAAGGCCACAATAGGACTCAATGTAGACAGATCTAGTCTATCCTTTGTCAAAATTTTAGACAATTCAATCATGTGGTTGTTGAGTAATCGTACGCTGGGCTGTACTGGTTTTGGTGGGGCAGACGGGATGGTGGTGTTGACGGGATGGTGGTGTTGACGGGATGGTGGTGGAACACGTTAATGACTACGCTGCTAACTAAGCGGCTTAGTCACGCGCTTAGTCATCCTTCCCTTGCCTGTGCAGCTAAGAGAGATTAAGGGGGCATGTGGGTCTACCAATCAAGTCGCAATCAAGCTACCCTAAAACACTAACAAACAAGCTACAATCAAGCCACAAGCACGTCGCTAACAAGCAAGCTAATCAACGACTTCAAACTTGATTGATTTGCTTGTTGCGGACTGTGCTTTCTCGGTCACTCGGTCATTTACGCCATCGCCAATTCTCTACACAATGACTCTTTAATCTCACATAAGCGTCGGCGGAGCGTCTTCTATGTCCATGTCTACTACGCACGTTTCAAGAAACGCATATTCAGGTTAAGGATCAAGATATGAACACGTGACGCTCTAGCCTAGTCCGATTACTCAACTCGTACCGCCAAGTCCCACCCTGCGGCCATCGTGATTAGTTTTTCCAATGGCTATCTCAAATCAAATCGATGCTTTTGCTGACGGTGCATGTGCAGAGATGCGCAAAGAAGCTTTTGTTGATAGCCGTGCGTCAACCGGCCTCTCGTGCTCTCGTATCCAATTCGGCATAGCCCAACTGCCGTAGCAGTACCAACCAATTGGTGCACGACTTGTCTCCAAAATACCAGCTTGGTGGTAGAGGTGCTTCAATTTGCAAGATAGATGACTGGACAAATCACCCACATGCTTTGTGAGCGCATCTTTGTCATCTACGTGGTTCAGTCCGATGAGTACACCACGGATCGGAGGAATTGTTACGCCATGCACTCCATGATGGTGTCGTATATCTTGTGCCCCCACCAATATTGAGGGAGTGATCAGGAAAATCAACGAGCAAGGTAACACGAGATGCTATCAAGTCGATCAAGATCTATGTCCAGGATGCAAGGCATCAAAGAAGTTGTTCGAGAAGCGCCATTTGGCCAGCTACTCCGCTACATAACCAAGAACCGGGTTCTTCTTTACCCTGAAGAGCTTCCAGGGTTCGTCGCGCATGGCTATGATGCACCGTCAACATCAGAGAAGCACCACGGCCCCGAAGATACTGCAACAACACTTACACCACCAAGCCACGCCGTGTCCCAGGACGACGAAGAACCAATATTCGACGATGTAGAAAAGTCAGAGAATACCATGCCCTCTGATCTTCTCGACGTTCACAAGACGAGATCTCGCTCATCCTCCGAGAGCGACATCGAGCGCAGAGCAACCCAAGCCTCCAGTATCGAACGCATCAGCTCTCAACAATACACTTCAGCACGTCTAGAAGAAGAACGCGCCATAGCCCTGCACCATACCAATCAGACCCACCACACCACACATTCCGTCGCCATAACACCCACCAAAACCGCCGACGGCCTGATCCTCGCCGACTGGTACACATCTGACGACGCAGCAAATCCGCAGAACTGGTCTCAAGCACGAAAGGGCTGGACAGCGTTTTTGATATGCGCGTATACGTTTGTTGTGTATTCGAGTAGCAGTATCTACGTGAGTAGCGAGCTGTTGATTATGCAGCGGTTTGGGGTGGGCGATTTCAAGGCTAGTCTTGGGTTGGCGCTGTATGTGTTGGGATATGGCATTGGGCCGTTGGTGTTTAGTCCGTTGAGTGAAGGTATGTCCTGACTATTCGTCAAATCTGCCATGCAGTTGCTAATCCAACATAGTACCACAATTCGGAAGGAATGTCCCGTATGTTGCTACATTTGCGATATATGTGATTCTCGCGGTGCCGGCGTCTCTGGTCGATAATTTTGGCGGATTCATGGTCCTCCGATTCCTGCTCGGCCTGTTCGGATCACCGTGTCTCGCCAGCGGTGGCGCGAGTATGGGTGTACGTATCATCCAAACGTTTCGCTCTATCACTTTCTGTCGTTGAAACGTTCGACCCAATGCAGATTGGACCGACAAGCTAACTTACCTAGGACCTCTACTCCCTCCTCTACCTCCCCTACCCACTCGCAATGTGGGTCGTCTCCGCCTTCGCCGCGCCCGCCCTCGGACCCCTCCTATCCGGCTTCTCCGTCTACGCCGAAAACTGGCGCTGGTCGCAATGGGAAATCCTATGGATGTCCGCCCCCATCTTCATCCTGTTCTTCTTCTTCCTGCCCGAAACACAACCCACGACGATCCTGCTTCATCGGTCTGCGCGGCTTAGAAAAGTCACGGGAAACTCGCGCATCAGGACACAGACGGAGGTTGATCGCAAGGAAAAGAGGTTTGGAGAAATGGTCTTGGATGCAGTCATCAAGCCTATTGAAATCTGCGTCAAGGATCCGGCGATCTTGTTCGTGAATTTATACACAGCACTCACGTACGGCATCTATTACTCCTTCTTCGAAGTCTTTCCGCTCGTGTACCCGCCGATCTACGGGTTCAACGTCGGACAGACGGCGATTGTGTTTACGTGTATTATTGTGGGGTGTTTTATTGCGGTGGCGATTCATTTCAGCTACTTGAAGTGGTATTTGGTTCCGGATATTTTGAAGAGGGGGCTTAGGGCGCAGGAGCATAGACTTGTTCCGGCGATTTTTGCGAGTGTTGGGCCAACGGTGGGGTTGTTTTTGTTTGGTGAGTTAAGATCCATGCGTGAAGCTTGGTCGAAGTACGAGTGCTAATGATTGCAGGATGGACGGCGAGGGAGGACATTCATTGGATCGTGTCCATCATCGGCATCACCATCTACTCTGCAAGCTGCTTCATCTTGTTGCAGTGTATCTTCAGTAAGCCTGCTTCATGCTACGCATCAGTACTTCACTAACTCTTCTGCAGCATATGTACCAATGTCCTACCCACAGTACGCCGCATCTCTCTTCGCCGGGAACGACTTCTGTCGCTCGCTGTTTGCATTTGGCGCAGTGCTCTTCTCGCGACCCATGTACGTCGACATGGGCATTGGAAAGGGCATCAGTATCCTTGGTGGATTGAGCGTAGTTGGCATCGTAAGTTTGAAGTTTTGGATGCTGGAGAGGTGGAAGCTGACACTTGGCAGTTTGGAATGTATGCGCTTTGGTACTATGGTGCCAGGCTACGAGCCAGGTCTAAGTTCGCGGTTTGATGGTGTGAAAGTCGACCCTTTGTGCCATGGCATGGGTTCAAACCTGGTGAGGAGATAGAGGAACGCAGTAATGAATACTAGGTGTAGAGGTCGCAGGGTATAGATTAAGGGAACGGATTGCTTTCACGTTGGTTGCGAAAAGTGCTGTAGCGTGTAGGACCGAACGGCAGGGTTCGAGCGGCGACCATAGCGTCGGTAATGTGTGGTGAACATACACTGTAACAATACCTTCTCCCTCTTTGTGAATACATGGGCCAGGCGCAAAGTCTGTCCACTTGTCGTACCAACGCACTCAAGATACTACGCACACTGCCTGAGTCGCAGCGAGAAAAGTTTCGCCCACACAATTGCTGGAGACGCCTCCGATATGTTGAGCAGCTCGAGTACATGTCTATGCGGGTGTCACCTGTCATTACGGGGCGGTGGGAGCGTGACGAGATATATCCGTCGTTGACAAGTTGATGCTACGAGGCAAATACAGCTCTTTGACATTTCGTACCACGATCGCCGAAGACGTATCAGACTTTGAAATACTGACATGCCGTGCGGGTATAGGCTAACCTGAGTAGTGAGCTGAGATTTGGTTCTTAGCCATGAAGGTGGAAACGGTCATGTCTGTTGCAGTGACGATCGGAAAGCGTCGCCACGATGTTCAGCGTTGCCGCAAACGACATCGAGCGCGATACCTGACTTAGCCGTTCTCGTGGCATTTTGCCCTGCAAATTCACGTCAACTTCCATCGAAGTTCCTGAGCAATGCTCTGCGTGCCCGACATCGGATGCGTTGCAAGACAAACGGACAGACACCAAATGCAAAGCGCAGCTGCAAGTAGCTTCGATCCTGTCAATCCACGAATTCCCACTTGATCGATGCAAACGACCATACCCTCCCGACCGTGAAAACACGACTCAGGCGCCGTTGATCCTTGATTTCTGCTTTGAAGATCGCACATGCACCAAGATCCTGGAATACGATGTCTTCAAGTCCTGGCATAAGGTGGATGCCCTGTTACGAGATCTTGAATACGAAGGGCTCATCATCGAGGAGCTGCGGGATATACGCGGGAGTTTGCCCGTATGCAGCGGGGACTGGGACGCGCGAGTGTCACCCGGAATGGAAATCGATGTCATATGTTGGGATGGCGAGTTATCCGAAGATAGCTCGTCTTGTGGAAGCAATGACGACGACGAGGATGGTGGGATCAATGACGTTCACTACCGTGGAAAACATTGGTGGTTCGAAAGGCGGAGAATCAGGGTCGAGCGAAACACATTCGCGAGCAAGAAGAATCGAGGGAAAGAGCCAACGCGGAGGGTGTTAGTTCTTGGCCTGGTCACCATAATACTGTTTGTCGCTGCAGTAATCGTGATCTGTGCCATCTGAGTTCCACTCCGTAATGTGGATGCATGATCAGTGACATAGCAACGCTGGATCTAGCAACTCTAGCACGCAAAGGGAAAACAAGTGGGGACAATACATGGAGTGCGCGAATGTGTGTGGCAGCGAGGAAAGTGATTCATTCAATCACCGTCACCTTGCCATGACTCTGTATGGCTTGTAAATCTACTTAGATGCTTACATATGACCGTGATTCGATCATCCCCGACCCAAAAACGCCAAAGCAAGCCTCCAATTTCGCTGCTGATCATATGAACGCCGATGTTGAGATCGTTCATGCACCCACCAGCTTGTCCGCTTTTGACCTTACCCATCGAATAACGACCCATAATGCAGGTTGAACTTTTGGGTATCATATAAAGACGTCATTACACACATTACACGGCGGCATATTGATATGCCGCACGGACCGACTGCGTTGATGAAACGCAGCCGAAAGAGGTGCCAAATGGCAAAGAAATCTAAGAAACGTGCTTCTGGCGGTAGAACTTGGCGGCGTTGACGAGGTTGGTCAGCGCGGCCTTGGTCTCCTTCCACTGGCGAGTCTTCAAGCCGCAGTCGGGGTTGACCCAGAGCTGCTCCGGCTTGAGGTAGGTCAACATCTCAGCGAGACGGTCCTTGATCTCCTGCTCGGAAGGAACACGCGGCGAGTGGATGTCGTAGACACCGGGACCAATGTGGCGGGGGTAAGCCTTGTCCTCGAAGACCTTGAGGAGCTTGGCATCGCTCTTGCTGTTCTCGATGGAGAGGACATCAGCATCGAGCGCGGCAATGGCGTGGAAGAAGTCCTGGAACTCGGAGTAGCAGAAGTGGGAGTGGATCTGAGTCGAGTCCTGAACACCAGCGCAGGAGAGCTTGAAGGAGTCGACGGCCCATGAGAGGTACTTCTCGCGCTCAGTGCCAGCACGGAGGGGAAGACCTTCACGGAGGGCGGGCTCGTCGACCTGGATGACGTAGATGCCAGCGGCCTCAAGGTCAACAACCTCATCGCGGAGAGCGAGGGCGAGCTGCTGAGCCTGGACAGACTGGTGAACATCGTCACGAGGGAAGGACCATCGGAGGCAGGTGATGGGACCTGTAAGCATACCCTTCATGGGCTTCTTGGAGACCGAGGCAGCGTACTTGGACTCCTTGACGGTCATGGGAGCAGGGCGGGAGATGTCACCAACGATGATTGGAGGACGGACGCAGCGGGAACCGTAGGACTGAACCCAGCCTTTGGTGGTGAAGACATATCCGTCAAGGCGCTCACCGAAGTACTGCACCATGTCGTTACGCTCTGGCTCACCGTGGACGTAGACGTCGAGGTCGAGTTCGTCCTGGATCTTGATGACGTCCTCGATCTCCTTCTCGATGAATTTCTCGTACTGCTCAGCGGTGATCTCGCCCTTGGTGAACTTGTTACGCTGGATGCGGATCTCCTTGGTCTGAGGGAAGGAGCCGATGGTGGTGGTAGGGAAGAGAGGTAGGCTAAGGTGCTTCTTCTGCTGGGCATAACGCTCGGGGAACTGAGACTTGCGCTCGTGCATTTCGGATGTGACGCTGGACTGGCGGTCTTTGACAGCCTTGTTGTTGGTCCGCTCGGAAGAAGAGCGGGACTGCATCGACTTTGCGTTGGCCTCGAGAGCCTCGCGGACAGCGGCAGGGCCCTCGGTAACAGCCTTGGCAATAACGACGACCTCAGACACCTTCTGTACGGCAAAGGAGAACCAGTCCTTGACCTCCTCGGGCAACTTCTTCTCGCTGTCGAGGGAGTGGGGAGTGTGGAGGAGCGAGCTGGAGGTGGCGACGATGACGCGGTCCTTGCCGAGCTTCTGGATGGCAGTCTCGACCTTCTCGATGGCGTTCTTGAAGTTTGTCTTCCAGATGTTGCGGCCGTCGACGACACCAGCAGAAAGGACCTGGTTGGAGCCGAGCTTGCTGATGACGGTCTCGAGCTGCTCTGGGTTCCTCACAAGGTCGATGTGGATACCTGCAACGCCCTGGAGGCTGGCAAGGGCATCAGTGTTGTGGACGATGTCACCGAAGTAGGTAGCAACGATAGCCTTGGGCAGGTTGCTGCCAACAAGCTTCTCATATGCGGGCTTGAAAGCATCCTTGACCTTCTGGGACAGGTCCTGGACGAGGATGGGCTCATCGATCTGAACGTACTCGGCACCAGCAGCCTTGAGCTTCTCAAGGAGCTCGACGTATATGGGAAGAAGCTTGTCGAGGAGCGAGATGGGGTCGACGGACTGGTCGCGGTCGGCCTTGCCGAGGGCGAGGAAGGAGACGGGGCCGATGAGGACGGGGCGGGTGACGATGCCAGCCTCCTTGGCCTCGAGGAACTCAGCCACGGGCTTGGGGTTCTCGGCGAGCTTGAAGCTCTGGCCGTTCTGGAAGGTGGGCTTAACGTAGTGGTAGTTTGAGTCGAACCACTTGACCATTTCCTGGGGAGTGTTAGGCGGTGTGGAGAGTGGAGGATTGCGCGAGGCTTACCAGACTGGGAACATCGACGCCATCCTTCTGGTGACCACGGCCCATGGCAAAGTACTCATCGAGGCTGTGCAGAGAGTGCTTGGAGTAGCGCTCTGGGATAGCCTGTGGTTGTTAATAAACGTGGTGATGGTGTAGAGGCTGATGCTTACATTGAAAAGCTGGATGTGGTCGAGGAGGTGGTCGTAGAAGGCAAAGTCGTTGCTGGGGATGATCTCGACGCCGGCGTCCTTCTGGATCTTCCAGTGCTCCAATCGCAGACGCTTGCCCTCCTTCAGCAGCTCGTCCCGCGAGAGCTTGTCTGCCCAGTAGGCCTCGTTGGCCTTCTTGAGCTCACGGTCCGCGCCCATGCGGGGAAACCCGAGAACTGATGAGTGAACCATATTGATGTGCGGTCCTTTGCGGACGATGTGATGAAGTAAGGTAAAGAGATGGGATTGCAGTGTTTGAGATGGGTGAGAGGGGGAGGAGGGAAGGAGTGAGGAGACAATGGCAATGATGGCGCGATGTTGAGCTTTTCAATGAAATTCTATTGGCGTCTTAGCGGGGTAATTTCACACCGCCTAAAAACTTCCGACAACGGACGCTGCAGCTCACTACGCACGCTCATCACACCAAGCACAGTACCATCGACTATCTATCAGAATTGATTTCGCTTCTCGAGGCATCGATTTCTCGCCCCCAATGATAAGATACGGTGCAGTCGTGCTTGAGACGTCTCGTAGACGAGCGCTTGAATTGACTCAATCATCGGACTTCGGTGGTTTCCAGCCAAAAGTCTGGAAAGGATCTCACCGTGCATGAGAACCTAACCTGGATTATCGCGGAATCAATGTGTATCAGCTGCAGGGTCCTCGTCCAATCTCCAGGAAGCTGACCCGAACCATACCACACTGTTTAGTGAGCATCCGCACTGCACCCAAATCTCTCGTGCCTGAACAGCAGCCACGACCTGTGGTGGGATGATGCTGATTGAGCAGCAGATATGGTGCGGATAGCGTCAAGATCCCTGCATTCATTGGAGGAACCTCTGGAGAACTTGGACCCTGTCGAATCTTGACTCTTCTGGCGACGCCGCCATATGAACTGTTTCATGCTTCACCACTCTGTTCTTTTCGGTATCGCATCCGCCAGATCAATTTTTCATGATGCACGGCAGCACTCCGAACGCGGTCGGTGCTACAACGGTCGAATCGGAGTCGCTGATGCTCCACAGCTCCACAGAGCTTGAAAAGTCCACCCCACCACCGGAATACAATCTTCCATAAAGTCGCCATACCGACCCGACTTCTCACGACTCACCTCTCACCTGGCATTTCATCTGCAGTACCTTCAGACATGGCTACCAGACCTTCACATATGCGGACAGTGTCAACCAACCTAGGCAGTAGCTCCGGTCAGCGGCCGCTCGAGGGCAGCGTAGGGATAGTGACTGGAGCATCGCGGGGTATGACAGCAGTACTTACTCAGTCGTCGTGGTTACTGACATAGATAGGTATTGGCGTTGAGATTGCGCGCAACCTCGCCAGTAAAGGCTGCAACATCGTCTTGAACTACACGTCCGACTCGTCTGCGCAACTCGCAGAAGACCTCGCCTCTGAGCTCTCAGCCGAATATGGCATCAAGGCGATAGCTGTACAGGCCAGCATGGGCTCAGAGAATGGACCGAAGCATCTCGTCGAAGTCGCTAAGAACAATTTCCAGCACCCAAAGACTGGCAAGTTCCAGCTCGACATTCTCATCAACAACGCGGGCGTCGCAGGGAACAACTTCGTCGAGAATGTCGACTGCGAAGACTTTGCGCGGCAATATAATGTCAACGTGCGGGGCCCGCTACTGCTTCTCCAAGCTGCGATACCCTACCTGCCAAACGATCGCTCCGGCCGCATCGTGAACCTCTCGTCCGTCAGCTCGTCGCTAGGATACAAGGGACAGTCGATCTATGGTGGAACCAAAGCAGCTCTGGAAAGCATGACGCGGACGTGGTCGCGGGAGCTGGCAGAGCGATGCACCGTCAATGCCATCAACCCAGGACCTGTCGCGACGGACATGTACTGGAGCAATGATGAAAAGTTCATCGCACAGAACAAGCCCTTCATCGAGAACACGCCGCTTTCAGCGCCACGAAAGGGGATCGACGACGAGAAGATTTACGAGGCGTCGCAGAATGCAGGAGGGCGGCCGGCGTACAGCGAGGAGGTAGCTGGTGTTGTAGGGATGCTCTGCCTGCCCGAAGCCGGGTGGACGACGGGCAGCGTCATTTGCGCAAACGGAGGCATGAAGTTTAGCTTCTAAGCCCTACGAGATTGGCCTAGCAAGCAAAAGAAAATAAGAGCCTTGCTAAATCTATCAACGAGCGACAAATGTTGGCAAGCATCGCCGAACACTGCATGTATGTGACACTCGTCAAAGTGGTGACAAGAAATTGCGCGTGGAAGACTGGGGTCGGCGAACGCTCGAGTCCGTGATTAAATCTTGGCACGTGCTGTCCCACCATCCCGTCATCTCCAACCTCCCTGCCGCCCCATCCATGATCAGTCCACCAAGAAAAACCCCAGGCAACGATGAGGCAGAAACGTGCAAGACGAGGCGGGCGCAGCGGCTCATATCATGGTGCCATTGGTCTGGACTGTCGTCGCCGCTTCCGTCGATCACATGCTGCTAGGTGGCCGTGGTTGCCGGCGCAACGGCGTGTTTATCCAGTGGCATGTTCCGTGTCTGGGCACAAAAGCGCCGCCGCATTCCAAGGCACCGCAATTGAACCCTGTTCTGCGCGCCAATTGGACGATAAGCGGCCGTTTTCGACGGGGACCGGTACACATTGCGCGATCTGGGCTGGTGGCTGGGCGGGTGGTTGCTATTGACGGACCCGGCGGCCAGCCACCGTGCATGAACTGTAGATCTGAACCCTCAACTCCCACCTTGCAAAGTGGACTCTGAGCACTCTCCAGACATCATCGCCTACCCACTTGTACGACGCTGTCTCGCATTCCCCACAGCGCGGTTCATGGAGCAGCCGAGGAGGCATTCGAGGTGAACGTTCCTCAGCAGTGCAGACCCGCCTCCAAGATGCTGCACACCATGGCGACGTTGAGCATGGCAACGAGCTGGCTCGGGCTCCTGCCTGCGTCACTGCTCCTGTCCATCGTCACTGCCCAGATGCCTACCAACCCAACACGAGTCCTGCGGAACGACAACCTGCTCTACGTCTTCCAGCCATCCGCAGACATTTCCACCCAGTTCCAGCTCGCCTCCATCGACGTCTCCTCCAGCGTTGACGCCGCGACTCTTCCATATACCACCTTGTACCCCTCACTACCGTTTCTTAGCAACGATACATCGCGCGCATTTACACCAGTCCTCGACGACGGAGGGAACATCACTGTCTATACTGGAGACTGTTCGCAAGGTGCAAATGGAGGAGAGGTCTGGGTCTACACACCAGATTCATCCAGAGAGAGAAAGGGCAGCTGGAAGCAGGAAGATGTGTCGGTCAAGAGCAGCACGCATACTGCCATCATGGGCGCAAACTACCTTAGCGGTGGTATGGCCTTTTCAAGCACAGTCGGTGGAGCCGCTGCTACTACAGGCGCATACTTCTTTGGTGGAATGTGCCCCTTCGGCAACAGCAGCAGCGATGACTGGCAGTCCGCTGCCAACTACTCGAATCTCATGGTCACCCTGCAACCCTCTTCCAGCGGCAAGAACGACGTCGCATACACTTTGGACTTGTCTTCGAGTCGCGGACCACCAGTACCCGAAGCCGGCTTCTCCGTGACTGGCCTGGAGCCCACCTTCTCCAACCGCAGCGATGGCACGCAGACGCAGCAGCAGAATTTCCTTCTTATCGGTGGACACACAAGTGCTGCATTCATCAACATGTCGCAGGTTGCGCTCTTCTCCCTGCCAGAACAGGGCTGGACTTTCATTGGTGTGGAGCAACCCCAGACACCCCAATCGGATCTGGCCATTCGAGCTAATGCAGCAACCATCGATCCACGATCTGGTCACACCGCTATCTTGACATCGGACGGCCAGCGAATCATCGTTTTCGGTGGCTGGGTTGGCGATGTCGATACTCCCGCAGAGCCGCAGCTCGCGATACTCAACATCGCTAGCGGCTATGGTGGGAACGGTGATTGGCAATGGGCCACACCTTCCACGACGGGAGCGGGCTTGCCGAATGACTCCGGCCTTTATGGACATGGCGCTTCCATGCTTGATGGCGGGGTCATGATGATCACTGGTGGGTATAGCATCACGTCTTCTGGCTCTCGACGAAGGAGTGCTACACCAACTCTCAGCAACAAATCATACTTCCTCAATGTGACCTCCAACACCTGGATTACGGACTATTCCCCGCCACCCGAGGCACCGGGCGCTCAGCCCATAAAGACAGGACCCCTTTCCAGCCCAGGACAGAAGGCAGGCTTGGGCGTGGGGCTTGGTATTGGTTTGGCTACTGTGTGCGGCCTATTTGCATTCTACATGTGGTACACACGGCGCTTGAAGAAGCAACGAGCACTGCGGGAGAAACAAATCCAGGATCTGGCGTTCACCACCCACCGTTACAACATGGACGAGTACTCGCCGGCCTTTGACAGCCGTGGCGGTCAGTCTGATGCCGTCGACTTCCTCGCAGGACATAACGACAACTACTACTTCCCACCGGGGACACAGGGTGGACAAGGCTGGAGGCAGACAGGCGGCAGGGATGCGGAACGGACGGGATTACTTGTAGAAATTCCGAGTCCAACACGAGGATTGCGACGCAGTCTCAGTGGCCGACCTGGATTTGCTATGGGACATATGCGTGGCCCAGGACAAATCCATCCAATCGATGAGCTGGAAGAAGAACAAGATGACGAGAGTGCTCACGGTCGTACAGCCCTGGACAAGCATCCCGAGATGAGCGAGAAGCGCAACGAGCGAGGAGCGGCTGTCTTTGAGAATGCTCCAGTCCTGGACCCGTTTACCGATTCGCGTCGCCATGTTGGTGAACAGAAGGATATCTTCCACGTCGCAAGGTCGTCGTCTGTCCGCGAGGAGGTTACCAAGCACGACCATGTCTCATCAAACTGGCCGCTCGGAGCGGCTGGACCATCTCGACACTCAAATGGCAGGCTCTCACCTGACAAGTCATGGTCAGAAAGAACGAGCTCGAATCTTAGCGACAGGAGCACTCGATCTGGACTATCGTGGACATCGTCTAACGGTGGCGTTGTGCGCAGTGCATCGATCCGTTCAGCCGCGATATTGCACAATGCCTCTCATGCCAATCCATTCAGGACACCACATGGCAGCCCGACGCGTGAAGATCCAGATGGAGACCATGAAAGCGGGCGTCACAGTCCTGCTGATCCACGAACCCAGTCGTTCACGAGCATTCGTAGTAACGGGTATGCCGACATCGACTCGTTCCGCACTGCCCAATCATCGTTTGCCCATCTTCAAGCGGAAGGTGAAGCATTGCTGGGCGGTAATCCGGAGCGACCAAGACCAGGAACATCTTCCTCGAACTCGAATACCTACCGGGACACAGAGGGGAGCAACAGCCGAGCAGCCACAGCGACGCCGGCTACTCCCTACACACTGGACATGTCAACTGTGTCGCGGCCTGCGACAAGAGAGCGAAGAAGGAGTTGGCTGGGCAGCGTACGCAGAGTGCTGACACGATCCGTGTCCAGTGCCGAGCGAGATCAGCGGACCAGATCTCTTACGACATCCATGTCCTACCACGAGCGCTACACAGACAATCCTATTTCGCCAGTCGAGCCGTCGCAAGCCGACAACAGGAAGTCATTTCCCGCATCATCCGCGCCACCACGGCGCGCAGCCTCAGATGCCAGTTTCTGGCGAAGTCGGCGAGGCCAGCAAGACTGGATGGAAGACGAGGAAGGCACCAAATGGAAGCGCACAGCAGGTGATGACTGGGGCGCACCCGAAGACATTGTTCTAGCAGAGCGCGAACGCCAGAGACAAGAGTGGCGAGAACGCGGCAAACTGCTCGTCAATATCTCTCCAGATAACGACCAACTGCCAACGCCACGTACACCCATAAGACCAGACCAGCTCGGCATCCCGGTCACAGACGAACGTCCTTGTACACCTACCAGCGAGGCTGACTGGGACGTCGAAGCCGCAGTCGAAAGACGCGTGGTGCAAGTCATGTTCACAGTACCTAGATCCAAACTCCGCGTCGTCAACGCCGATCCAGATCGAAACAGTATCCTCTCTCTTCCGCGCGAAAACTCAAGCGAGGACATCAATGCGACAAGTCCGCCTGAGCAAGGTAGTCCTTCGCGCGTTAAGGATCTAGCGGGCAGGTTTGAACAGATGGCTTCGAGTTCGCCGCGGATGAGTCCACGGGCGAGTCCGAGACCTAGTCCGAGTCCGAGTATCAAAAGTATGAAGACAAGACAAAAGGGATCTTCTGCGTCGCTGGGCAAGCAGGGCGCACGGAGAGGGAGTGGGTCGAGTCCACTGGGAAAAGAGGGGAGTGAGAAACGGTAAGCGGTAAGAGGGGTAGACTACGATCTGGCGGATTATGTTCTTGCATGTATGATTTTGCATTTGGCCTGGAGGATTGCGGTGGAAATAGTGTCAATTTGATGAGTACTTGGGTATAGCGTATGGCGTTGCATTGGCGTTTTGGATAGCCTGAATGGCTGGACTGTCGCTTGGGAGACACTCGCTCTGAATGTTGGAGCTGGTTATTGATATCCGAATTAGGAGATTTGGATAAGAAGGCATGAGTTCTATCAACGAAGCTGCCAGATTATGTGCACTTCCATAGCTATGATACATCAACACACACGATCCTGCATCGTGATGCCTAGTCGTACCTTCCTTCACCTTGGAGCTATGTAGGTCGAGCTTGTCTCGTGACTTATCGACTTCCGTCGAACCAGCCATGGCTTCACCCTTACCTGAAGGCCGCACTTTGAATGTCTGACCATCATCCTCGAAGGACGTAAGCTGCTAGCGACAGTGAATGATAAAGGGATGCGCTGTCGGTGTGAACCAAGCCAGTCCTACGACCAGTGCCTTCCCACTTGCACCTTCCCTCACCACATCCCCACAGATCTCGGAACATCTCCACCCGTCACTTCCTCCAAAGTGGCGACTCTTCGCCTTCACCTCTGAGCTTTCGTTGAACACCCATCTTCTGCCAGTCAGGCGTTACAAGCCTCAGCAATCAACAGCTGCTGTAAGGACCCGTCGTTGCTGCGAAGCGATTCAACATCACAACGAACACTTTCCGAATCGCACCTTCTCTCACAAACAGTCCAACATCTCTCACACCCTCGACACCATCAACACACCCGTTCTCTCGCCCCTACAATAATGCCGCCCATCAAGCCGTCTGCCTCTCGCCTTAACTCGAACCAGCGATCACGACAAGCAGATCCCCAGTGAGACCGTAAGAACCGCAACAGTTGGGACGAGATCAACACTGCAGCAGATAACCTTATCGCACCCGAATACGCCTCGAATCCGGTCAAAGATCTGCAGAGATGGGCACTCGCTACTGCTATGCTGCCGCAAGAGGGACATCACATGAAGGAAGGGGCGATGCTCGAGAAGATCAAGCGACGATATGAGAGCGCGAGTAAGGGTGCAAACGCGGCATTCCCCAGATACTCCAACACCTTCGAGGACTACGGCAAGCGCGAGGAGGATGAGGGTGAGAAGGAAGACGTGCAGGGAACTGCACAAGGTTACACGATGAAGACCAAGCTTGGGAACTCAACACCACCTACCGGCCGCTACACACCTACAGCCACGCACGGCTCAAAGCGTCGGCGAACTCGTGCACCCTCGCCATTTCAAGGCACGCGAAAGGCAGCGAGGAAGGTCATTGGTCTTACAGCCAAGAGCTCTGACATGGATTATGCACAGTCGAGTGAGTGGAGCTTCCCAGGCAGCGAAGAAGAGTAATGACTGATGCTGCGAAGTGCTCGGTTAGGAACTCATTGATGCGGAGATGAAGAGCGCTTGGGAGCAGCTCGAAGGTGGACTGAACGAGGTGGAGAGCAAGAAAGTGATGAGAAGGCATCAGACTGAGGCTTGGAGTTGAGGAATTGGGACAAGGTGTGATGCATGTACTGAACATTTGATTCCTGCGAAGAAAGTCGAGGGTCAACACATTTGTGCGACATCGCGTATCTAAAACCCACAATGATCTCCACCCCTTGCGTTGCGGCTCAGGCCGTCGCGGAACAATAGCCGCGCTGGTGGAGGCTGCTACTAGTGCTTGGCGGGCTTTTTGTGACTCCACTCTCTTTCAACGTCGCTGCTCGCTTGAGGAACCATTCATCCGACCATTTGCCAGTTCTGGTTCTGTCCGCTTTGTTAGTGGTCCTGTTGGTGCATCGGACTCTGCTCCGCTTGCAGCGCATCATCTGCTTCCTGCTGCTTCGGCTAACGGCAGCCGCCTGGCGACGTACGCTCGCTCTACGCCCGGCGATCCTGCGCAACCGGGCCTATTATTTCTACGCCGCACCTGTGCGTCTGGCCATCTGATTGCAGCGAAAATCAGGACACCATGGCGCCGCGCCGGGGATGATGGATGCGGGTGGGTAAGTGGCTTTTGCTTCGAGTGTGCGGCTTTCAGAAGCATATGAGAAATGATGGTAGACGAGTGTATGTACTACGCTTGAGAAGGAAAAATGTGTAGAAGTTTGGATCGTGTAGTATTAGTCTTTCGGGCGCTGCTCCATTCCGGCGACTCACTCCGGCTAATGGCAGCCGCCAGACGACGTACTCTCGCTTGCTCTAATACGGCTGCGCCCAGCGACCTATGCACCTGGGACTATCAAGTCTACGCCGCACCTGTGCGCCTGCGCGTCTGATTGCATTGAACGTCACTGCTGATGGTCTGTACGTCGAAGCTGACAGAATGCAATGTCGGAGAGAATGCGCCGCAGCACGCAAAGACAAACCGACCCGCAGCTCCACCGATAGAAGTCTCTCCGCCGACCGGTTCGTGCCGTGTTCACGGGGGTTCACACGTGTGAGCCCTGCACGTCTCCAACAATAGCGCACCGCATATTGAACCGCGTGTTAATATCGCATGTCTTCACTTCTAATCCATCCAACTCGACACCGCTTTACCGCCATTGGCTACGCGAATCCTCAATGCCACACTAACGAACAGAATACCGGTCATCCACGTTGGGTTACCACAGCCCTGGATCTTGGACGTCCTTCATAGCTTGCTGGAGGAAGCGACGCCAAAAGTTTGTCTCTCGCACTTCTCGCCTGCTCGTTTTTGCCACCATGGCATCTTCGAATGAACCCCAGATTGAACCCACAGAGGCCGGCGATGTGCCTACCGCCGATGAGGCTAGCAGCTCCGGCCCGTCGCTTGAAATAGACGCATGTCCCACCTCTTGGCGCGGTACTTTCAGGACTGACAGGTGACTTGATAGACCGACGAGCGCGACTCTGCATTTGGTGACAACCAGTCCTCGTACGCTGTGTGACCGTTCCTGCACCTTGGCCACTTCACTGACACTGCACAGCTACACAATGTCTGCAACATCTTCAGTCTTCAACTTTCGATACGAGCATGGACGGCGATATCACGCCTACGCGGAGGGGAAGTATCCGGTGCCAAACGATGAGGTGAGCCCAACACGACTCACCCGCCCGGCGCTTACTGATGCGATATGACAGGCCGAGATGGACAGATTAGATCTCCAACATCACGCCTTCCGCTTGACACTCAACGGCAAGTTATATCGCGCGCCAATTCCAGCAGACGTACAGAATGTACTCGACGTGGGTTGCGGTACTGGTATCTGGAGCATCGAGTTTGCAGACGAGCACCCATCTGCACGCGTCCTTGGCACAGACCTAAGTCCAATCCAACCAGCCCAAGTACCGCCTAATTGCGAATTTCTCATCGACGACTGCGAACAAGAATGGATCTTCCACAACCAGTTCGACTTCATCCATACCCGTGCCATGGTCGCAGCCATCAAAAACTGGAGTCGCTTCTTTGAGCAAGCATATGCCAACCTGCAGCCCGGAGGCTACATCGAATGTCAAGAACTGGTCTTCCCAATCCGCTGCATGGATGCTGGCGTCACCGCAGCAAATTCGCCTCTCATGCGCTGGTCAGAACTGTTCCTCGAGGCTGCCTCCAAGATTGGACTAGACGCCGCAGGGCCTCGAAGCTTGGCTCCAAAGTTCCGTGATGCCGGCTTCGTCGACATCAACGTCAAAACGTACAAATGGCCGCTTGGCAAGTGGGCGAAAGGTGCCAAGTTCAAGCTTCTTGGGAAGTTTGTAATGGAAGACCTCATGGACTGGCTGCCGAGCAGTTCGCTAGGCTTATTCACGAGGATCTTGGGCTGGACGCGAGAAGCGGTCGAACTCTTCTTGGCAGAGTGCAGGATGGAAGCGAAGAGGAAAGATCGACATTACTACGGCGAAGTGTAAGTACAAAATCCTCAGTATGGGACTGTGCTGACTAGGTAGATACATGTGGTGGGCACGCAAAGCCGAAGACGCCAACAGCTCAGGCTACCACAGCAGCGAGCCGGTCCACGATGAAGAGAACATCGAGTCGGACGAAGACGATCACGGACAGCACGCGACCGAACCTACGTCGGGAACAAGCGTACCGTTGCCGACGACGACCGATGCGACACAAGCTTCGGTGGAGCAGCTGTCGGCTCTTGCTGTGAGCTCAAAGGATGATGAGCCTGGGGCAGAATCACCTGGCGTCGTGGCTACGGGGTCGAAGGGCGAGGCCGATGCAAAGAAAGAAGACGTTCCTGTGACGGAGACGGCATTGAAGCCTGAAGATTCAGTGTCGAGTACCACCAAGGATACGTCAACGATCTCGACATCGTGATGACCGAATAGCCTCTTGTCTTCCTCGGGTACCACTTCACTCGCTTCAATTCGCACTTCTGTCTCCGCTTCAGCGTCACGACCTCACGAATCACGCACCCATTTTGTAGATGACCAACACTTTTGTAGATGAAAACACCTTGAATACACACACGTCCATGCCATTCAAGAGATCCTGTCTCAAGACCAAATTGCACTAATCACCAGAATTACAGAAACGTACTCCTAAACAACCATGAACCAGCCCTCGTAAACAAAAAAGTCCAAAACACCGCCCTGAACCAATACGCAAAGCCAAAACACTTTCGACCCAGATTGGCGGGACAGATTGTGCTTGCACACTTACATCGCACCGCACTTACATCGGCTACCACATCCCTACTCGCGACGAGGCCGGGGAATAGGACGAGGCGGAAGCGACATGTTCATACCCTGTCTACCTTCAGCACGCTGAACGTCAGCAATTCACAATCGGATCAAAATCTCCAGCACGCCATCTAGCCCAGCGGCGACGACGTGCCTCGCTTGCCCTGTCGGCGCGGCGGTGCGCCCGGACGCGCTCCGCGGTGCCTCGGAGGCGTGACACAGACGAAGACGAAGTCGAAGTCGGTGATGAGGCCTGTATGGATTCCATACACTGGATTTTATGGTGTGATACTGTGGCGTGGCTGATCTCAGCATCCTCATCGCTTTGCTGCGACGACGACGACGACGAGGCCTGGCTATCTTCATCGGTGTCACTGCTTTGCTGCGATGACGATGAGGGGGGGCTGCTTGGACTCAGCACTTTCGAACACTTGATACAATTTAGTAGCGTGACT
Source organism: Setomelanomma holmii (assembly GCA_010015745.1). Taxonomy (NCBI): domain Eukaryota; kingdom Fungi; phylum Ascomycota; class Dothideomycetes; order Pleosporales; family Phaeosphaeriaceae; genus Setomelanomma; species Setomelanomma holmii. The sequence goes on from ML978246.1 coordinate 65,138, forward strand.
AACCTCCACTCCCTCGGCCGCAGGAGGCACGTACGCATTCCACACCCGCGCCGGGATGCGGATGTACTGCCTGCCCTGACTCTGCCCACCTGCATTTGCAGCTGGTGGATTCGAAAGTTGTGGCTGTACCACGCGTTGTGGCGCCGATTGTGGTAAGGTGACAGGCTTACTTGAGCCCAGGACCGTCTACACGTTGTTACTTGGTATGTTTATACTCTTGTTTTATCATTTTATGTACGTGAAGGTGAAGCCAATATTAGAGAAGACTTACGTTGATGATGAGCTTTTGCTTGCCCTGAGCGTCGATGTAGTAATAGGACCAGCACATGATGACTTGTCTCGATGTGCTTGATATGTGATATGTATTGTGGTGAAATTGGGAGATTTGCAGCGGGTTCTGTGCGTGGTGAAGGATGGAGAAGAGAAGTTTAGCTTGAAGGCGTTTATATCTAAAGAAACAATGTCCGTATTTGGATAGTCTTGATGGTACCAAGGTTGAGAGTTGTCCATGCATGGGAAAATTTGCTTTATATGAATAGAAGAGTTCAGTACCACAGTTCATCGAGCAGCCAACACAACTGGTGAGGACAGAAGCGAAGCAATTGTATGAATTAGGCTACCACTGAAATACATGTCTATCGATACTGTGAGGCCCTTCAGGCGCTGCTAACGCGATTAGACATCATTCATCAATTGTACCCGACGGTCCCTCATCATATGGAGAGAGCCTACAACGCCCTCATACGGCTGCTCTCCGCCCTCGTTAACGACAACACCCGTGCATGTTCTGTATCCTCCTGTTCCTTGAACTTCGAGATCAGGTCCATCGTGCTGCGCCTGACACTAACAAGGCTCTTCTCTTCACCAGCGGTGTCGTCGTCAACCATGGAAACGAGGCTGGGCTGTGCGCTAGCGTGGCTCAAGTGACTCAATTGGCTAGCATTACGCGAGTGTCTAGCGAAGCGAGCAGGGACTGTACGTGAGTGTACTGATAGCCGCTTGCTGTCGATGGACTTACGTGAGGGACTGCCGAAATTCTCGAGGCCAAAGTCGAGTTCGGTGCTGGGGCGAGGGTAGGACGGGATGCATGTTTCGTAGTACACCGACCACACACGGGCACGATCGTTGGCATGCTCCGAATCATTCCCACCGTCGTTGAAGTTCACAAGCTCATTGAGATTCGGTGCGGATGAGTTTCGACGTGGTCGAAGTGTTGCCATCGAGTCGCCCTTGGGCAGTTTGCCCGTAGACTTTGCGTCGCTGTGCCGCTCGCTATGGCGTCGCACGACCTGCTTGTCGCTCCGCTGATGTCGCCGGTCATCAGCACCATCGGTTGCACCCGACATGAAGACCTGGGGGAGCAGCTCGAGTTCAGGGTGCTCAAGAGTGCCTCCTGAAGCGATAGAGCTACGATGGCCGCGCCCATGCTGGCGAAATTCCGAGCTGGATGATTTGAATATGCCCGAGTAGTAGTTCTTGATGAGCTTCCTGCCAAAGGTCATGGAATGACTCTTGGCCATCTTCCCGTTGCCGACCTTCTTCCTGCGCTTCTTCTCGCCTGGCAGAAGAGGTGGTGAGGGAATACGCTCGGTGGGGTCGATCAAGTCCTCGTCGTAGTCATCGTCCTTCGCTGATGCAAAGCATATCGCAGCTTCGAGTGCAAAGTCGCGTGTCTCGACGCGATCCTTCTTACTCACAGACACGGTGCGCTTAACACGTGTGTGTGAAGGATACCGACCCCATGCGCCAACAACTTCTGGGCTGTCACCCTGCTTCTCGAAAGCGGCCGCCAGATCTTTTTCTGCACCCAAATCACCCTTGCCCACTGTAGCGCTGCGACGATTCACCAGCGGCAGGCGGTGATCAGCATCGTCATCGCAAGGTGTAGAAGGCGCGAGCATGGGCGCCGAGTACCGCTTGGGAGTGGCCGAGGCTTCTGCGATCGGGTCATTATCCTCGACCACACTCGGGCGACGACCTGAAAAGCTCCCGCTACGCTCTCGAAATGGGCTTGCATGTACAGCAAGATCTTTGTTCTTTGGTAGGAACATGGAGGCTTTCTCCTCCTGGTGTGCTTTCAGTGCCTTGTTCCAGACATGGTTTGCACTCTTGTTTTTGCCCACAGCATCTTGCTCGGCTTGGAGGCTGACTAAAGATCGCGATTGGCGACGCTCACGATCGGCGGGTATTGGAAGCGTGTCAAATGCTCCGTCTACAGCAACTTCAGGCGCGTCTGACTGCAGATTTGCCTCGCTCAGGCTGCGCATGCTCAGTCGCTTTGGATTGAGGAAGTTCATGATCGAGTTCGATGCTGTGATCTTCTTCGGCGGCGGCGACGGACTAAACTCTTCACGAAACTTCGACTTCTTCGTGTCAGCCACGCTGTTCTTGCGAGGCAGCGCGGCGGGTGTAGTGAGCAGTGAGGTGTCTACCGAAGCCTCCTGTGCTGCAACCAGGTTCGTCGCGCCGTACCGCTGCACTGGCCGCGGCGTGTCTTCATTGTCAGTTGGAAATGAGTTTGAGCGTCGTGCCTTCCTTAGGTCCACTGACGAGTGGCTGAACGTGTGGTATCCAGTTGTCGGCCGCGACACGTTCAGCATTGATCCACCAAAGCTATCCGGAGGGCTATGAGGCCTGCTCGAATAGATGGAAGACGCAACATCAGCTCGAAGATCTTGCTCGTTGGGCACCACCTTACCCCATCTGCTGGGAACCTTGGAGCTGTGGAAACCGGAGCTGGAGGTGTGCCGTTCATGACGAGCAAGCTGTCTCTGTATCTGAGAATACCGACTCTGGTCAGATACAGTCCGATCGCTGAAGGGACGAGGAGGCGTAGGCAGCTCTGGCGCATCGGCAAGCTGGTCCCACGACAGTAGCGAGCCAGACCGCAGGTGGTGTGAGATTCGCATGCTGTAGAGATGCACAGAGCGACGGGGGTTCTCCTCTTCATCTTCTTCTTCGGCCTCTTCTTCCTTGGTGACATCTTTGGCAGGAGTTGCATTCTCTCGCAGACCACTGCGGACAGAAGCTGATGCTCGAGGGCTAGTAATGGAGGTGGGTTGCTGAACGCGGATCTCAATTGCGCGAGCTGTTGCAGACGCGCCAGTTCCCCGGGAAATCACATAATCTTTGTTTGTACCGACCTGTTCGGTTTTGGCGTTTCGGGCAGTCTTGCTCCTGTCATAGTCCAGATTGGTTGATGTCTTAGACGCTTTGTCGCTAGCATGCTGTGGAGGCACCGGGAATTGCGACAAACGGAGGCTCTGGCTCATAACCTCAGACCACGGTATACCGTCCTTATCATGTGTCGTCAGACTTGGTAACCTCAACGGCGATATAGGCGATGGTTTGGGGAGCTCCATTGACGTGGCAGAGTGGGACCGTCGCAGCTTGCAATCTCGCTCGACTGCCCCATTCGCACGTAAGTTGGGCGTGCTGAAGACTTGTGTAAAGCGCGCCGACAGCGACATCATTGTAGGCTTCTGGATCTGATACGGCTCGAAATCGCGCTTGAGCTCGGTGCTACAGCGACGCTGGTTGGCCGATCCAGGAGTTGATTTGCTACAAAAGTCAATGCAAGCAGGTATAAACGCTCGCAAATCACTGACCTGGCCGTAGAGGGTGCCCAATCAATGCTATGTATGCTCGGTCGCTTGCCCGGCGTCTTCTTTCCAATGTTCCTAGCAATGTCGTCCAGCACCTCGGCATCGGAGTCGTAGCCACCTTCCGCTGGCTTCTTGTCACTCAACAGGTCTTTGCGCAGGTCGTCTTTGGTGACCTTGAGCTTCCGCTGCGGTTCGTCATGCTGAATGACAGTAGCCGGCACTTCGTTCTCGGCCTTCTTGTCCTTGTGCTTAGACGCTGATGGATCTCCATCCTTCGTCGGCAAGTCTTTGGAGAACTTGCGTCTGATCATGGACCGCATGCTAGTCATCTTGTGCAGGCTGCGAAGACTGATGATGGAAGGCTGGCTTGATCGCGCGGGCACGGCCTTCTTTGTGGGCTTCAAATTGGGAGGGTCATCTTGAGCATTAGTGAAGATCTGCCGAAGCTCAAGCAGGTCTTCCGATTGAGCGCTGGTGAAGCGAGAGTCTGGTGAGACTGTTGGCCTGGGTAGTAATGGCTGTGCAGCTGGTGTTGTAGCGGTGACACGGGCATTTGGCAGCTCAGGAGAGTCGGCACGACCCTTTTGCTCTGCGGTGCAGCATAGCTTGGACGCCATTGGTGGTGATGATGTGAGTGGAGTCGACGCGGTAAGCTGTGTGATGGTCCGCCGTGTTATTATTGCAGAGCTCGTCTGCCACGAGGCGCGCCTGCCGTCCACCAGGATGGAAGTTTCGGCGCACTTCACGCCCAACCCTCAACCCGAGGTGAGACGCCTTGAAATGGATGCGTAAAAGCATGCAGTACAGAAGATGGCCATCGAAGTATGGAAAATGGAAACAAGTCGACGATGCGGTGGCCATCGACGAGGCATGCCCTACCCGCAGGACAAAGGCAGGGGCTTCTATACAAATGGCAGTCACGACAGACTGCGACTCCCACCCCTTCTCGACATCATGACAAATGCCCTCAAGCAGCCTGCTGGGGTCATGTGTATTGGTAAACAGGCAGCGGCATCAAGACTGCTTCTGACCATGAGTGTGACCTATGCCTGCTAGATGCTTCATTGTGGACATTATGGCGCCGTCAGATCACGACGACATCATTTTTCCATCATGAACCCCTCTGCTCATCTGAGATGCCTCTTCGACTGCGGTGACATCTGCGAATGCGCTTGCGTGTATGGAAGTCGAGATGGGCGTGTCCATTATCCCGCACGCTTCAACTCATCATCTTCTTCCCACTGGCATCCTCACTATACAGCGCCTGGTCCTTGATCCAAGCCGCTACACCCTCAGTGCACAGTTTACCCACCTCATCCCACTTGCCGTCCTTCGCAGCTTTCCTCACCCTCGTTGAGCTCACGCCCACACCCTCGTCAGCCTGCACCATGTCGATCTGACTATCCCAAGCCGGCTCAAAGCCTGCATCTTTCTGCTCGCCATCTCTTAACCTCTGCAGGTACTTGCGCTGCTCCTCGACCGTCCCAAACTCGCTCGATGACGCGTCTGTTGGGTCGGTCGGGCGCTGGGTGACGCGCAGCTTGTGGCCGGCGGAGAAGAATGGCTTGAGAGCGGAAAGTGGAGGATTGTACTTGGGATAGTACTTGGGGTTGCAGAAGCGGATGAGGGTGTCGTAGCCGACGAGGTGGACGTGTATTGGGTTGGACGAGTAGAAGGGCGGCGTGGTTTCGGCAATCGCGACGGACTTGTCACTGTAGTAGGGTTCTTTGGTGAGGCCAATGTCGATGGAGATGTCTGCCACGTCTGCTGTCTGCGAGGCTTTCGTCTCTTTCAGACGTCGCGACAGATCTTCAGCGAAGACGGTCATCAAGGCGATGCGCTGCACGAAGCTGGCGGGGCTAGGCGCCTTGTCCGCATTGTGTGTGCTGAAGAGCAGCAGCAGTCTGAATGGAGCCTTTTCTGACGGCGCGTGCTGCTTCAGAGCTGAAGTTGCAAGTGTGAGGTGGGCTGTTGATGGCGGATTGAAGGACGAGTCGAGGATGTACAAGGTGCGCGGTTGTGTACTGGACGCATTTGCCGTGCGCACGACGCGAAACTTCGCGGGCGAAGATGTGAAAGATTGTAAGGCAGACTCGAGGTCTGGCAATATTGCTCGTATAGAAGCTATTCGAGAAGCCATATCAGCCATTAGTACTACAGTAAACAGTTGCGTAGCTTTCCTTGCATACCTCACCCGTGAAGACCAATTCGTCATCCCCGCAGCACGGGCCAACCTCGGCTCCATACCGGTAATCCTTCGAGTTCCATCTGTTCTCCGCGCTATCGCTTCGATACACCTTTCGACCATACTGGCGTACACACGTTTACTAAACTCAGTCAACGTCTGTGCATAAGGTCTAGGTGACCGTCTACTTCCAAAGCGTCAAGATCCTCTGGTGACGTACCCTCCTCCGCACGCGTGATCTAGAGAAGGTGCAGGGATAATCAGGACGCGCTTGTAATTCTCTCATTTGAACTTTCATTCACAAAGCATCTAGGGCGTGACTTTATTCGCGTCGTTGTCAGCTCTGAGGATACTCAAGTGCGGAATAACCAGTGCAAACACTCTCAACCGTGTATCACAATCACGTTCGTTGCCCATCTGGCCATTGTGAGAACCTCGAGGCCTGACAATCACCAAACACGAACCGCTGCTGCACATTTTGTAACCATTGTTTGATATCACTCATATGGAGCGGGATACTACACCTTGCCGTGTGTGACCTATCTAGACCCAGCCCCTTCACCAGCCCATTGCCGGCATCTTTCGTGACTTCGGTGCCAGCTGGGTAGACGCCCATGGGTATGCTAAGCACGGGCGAGCCGGCTTTCGCTGCGAGTGGCTGGAGAGTGGGCGAGAGTGCGGGTACGAGCATGACGCTGCACTTATGCTTCTTGAACGCAGCGGCAATGCTGCCCGGGCCGGTGGTGAAGTGCTCTTCTCGCGCCATCATCTTGAGATACAATGGTTTGTCTGGCGATGTAGCAGCCGCGCGTTCGAAGCCCACTACATTCCGCGCCGGATACTTCTCCTCTGCACACGCCTTCGTGAAGTCAATAAGGTCTTGCACATCGTTGATCGTGTTCGGGTTGGTTGCTAGCGAGGCGAGGTATGTGTTTATCGCGACTTTCATGCCAGTGTCGAGAATGATTTGTCGCTCTTCTGTGCTCAGAGCAGAGTACTCGCTTACGCCGGGGATGCAGAAGTCGTGGACTAGTGTGGCCCCGGCGGACTTGAGCACGCTGAGGACGAGCCGGAAGGGCCCGTGTTTTGCGTCGTGGAGGGAGGTCAGGTCCGCGAGATGCCAGGGGGATACCGATGCACATGCCGGTCAAGTCCAGAGTTGAACATGCAGGGCTGATCTGTTGGATGAGTTTGGACTTCGTTGGGGCATCGTGAGTGTCAATCTTCTTCGCAACCTCCAACGTGGCCTGCACCGCACCCCTCACCGTCCGCGCAAGCACACCAACCGTATCCAATCGCAAACTCGCATGCGCAATCCCCTCGCTCGGAATTAAACCTCGCGTCGGTTTAAACCCCACAATCCCAGATCGTTCCGCAGGCAAAACGACAGACCAACACGTCTCCGTCCCAATCCCAGCGGCGCACAATCCCAGCGCAACAGCAACTGCGCATCCACCACTACTCCCGCTAACTTTCATGCCAGGGTAGAATATGCCTTTCAATTGTCCGCCGCGCGGAGACCACCCGGAACACTCGCTCGTCGAGCGAAAGCCAGACCATGCAGCCATGTTCGCTTTGCCCAAGAGCATGGCACCGGCAGCGCGTAGGGCGGTTACGACGGCGGCTTCTTTGGATGGGCGGGCGCCAACGATGGCGAGGGAGCCGCATGTTGTTTGCGTGGAGTCGAGGGTGGGGATGTTGTCTTTGAAGAGGATTGGGATGCCGTGAAGGCAGCTGCGCGAATCGTGGAGTTCGAGTTCGCGGTCTAGGCACTGGGCGTCTTTGATGGCGTCGGGATTGGTCTCAATGATAGCCCAGTATTCATGATTGACTTCTTGGTTCCGGGCTAGGTAGGCTTTGACCAGGTGTTCGCTTGTGAAGAGGCCGTTGGCGATGCCGTGGACCAAATCTGGCAAGGTCGCGTGGCGGAGAGGTTTTGGCGCCACATCAGTGGTTGAAGTATTTTTGGTAGGCATGGTTGTTCTTCGTGTTAGGTATTGGTTTGGTTGTTACTAGATCTGCAGTCGTGGCGAGCGTTGGGTGGAGTATTATTTATTGCGACCGTGACGGTCATCATGGAAGGTGTGGTAGCTTCACTATGTCGTCGAGATAGTGAAGCCATCGCAGTGAAGAGCTTTGGTGATTCTCAGGGTGAGTTCCTCTGCGACCTCAGTCCAAAGAGCGACGCAGGGGTTTTATAGACCGTACACAATGTGCTGCGTCCGAGCATCGAGTCTCGTCTGATGGAATTTTACTGTATGGTTAGAACAAGAAAGAAATGACAGTGTAATCGAGAATCGGACGAATGTGGTAATAAGAATAGTTTGTTGTGGTCTGAGAGCTCGGAAGTCGAATCGAAACAGCCAAAGAATGACACAATGGCAAATATGTTTGGGCGGATAACCTAGAGTCGACTCGAATGCAATGTAATCAGACGCCGATTATGCTATGCTATGCTCTTACTCCTGATGTGATGCAATGAATATGCCGCCTAATATGTGTTCATAGAATTCGTAGATAGCGTGATGAAAGAGATAATGTGACTCAATAGTCCTTCGGAAGCGAGTCGATCGCTCTGAATTCCCGAGTCGTTCGTCGCATTCGGGCCTGTACTGAGAACAAGGCAAGCACAATGAGCGCGTTGAAGACGATAATGAGCTGTAACCACTTGACGACGACCTGGCCTATTGTTAGCGGTGATGTAGATCGGATTATGGCAGATTGACTGACAGCTTCGTTGCACGCTATGGCGGCATTGTCGCGGTCGTTGCCCTTCAGGTACTTTGGCAGGAAATTGCACGATGCCATCTCACGCGTGCAGAACTTGTTGGTGTTCTTCTTGCCGGACATCATCAAGGTCTCCGAGTCGCAACCGAACGGGTCATTGCCCTTTGCAGAGAAGTGCAGAATCAATGAGGCGAGAGCGGCCGTGGCGCCAGTGATTGTCATTACAACCACAGAAAGCACCCAGAATCGACGTTTGCCCTGCATTATCGTTAGTGAATTAATGAACAAGTAGTCTGATGCAACATACTGCAGCGAATTGCGTGTCCATGCCTGGTTTGCGCAGCGTGCTCCAAGCAATCAGCGCCATTACCGCAGCCGACAAATTCAAACATGCCGAAGCGACGGTGGCATCTGTCTCGTTGTCCTTGAAGTAGACAATCGTGTAATCCGTCCCGATCCGAACTCCTCGTGGTACAATCCAGTCGCCTAGAATCCAGTAATGCGTCGTAAGAGCCAGGGACACCAGGGACAGCAAGAAGAACACGATCGTCGGAACAAGCGCCACCCTCAGGATCTTCTCGTACTGCATGTTGACGTCCTCAAACCGGTTGCACAACAGTGCGCAAGTATCACAATCGGTATGGAAATTCCAGAAGGCAGGGAATCGCAGGGTATAAGGGACTCACCTACCTAAAGTACTCACTCGCAGCAAACGTACCAGATCCTGCTTGCCAGCCCTCTGGTCACTTGTCCAAATGACGAGAAAGCTTAGTCCGGCCTCGGCACTGGCGTCTGCCCGCCCTTTGCGACTCCATCAAAGGCCAGCAGCACACTACGCTGAATCTAGCGTAAAGGAACGAAAAAGGAGCGAATTGCATCCATCGAATACGGTCGTGGTAAACGAGGCGCGCACTTGGCTCGCTGTGTTTGGCGCCGTTGGCGTGTGGAGTCCATCAGCGGACTTAGTGCCCCAGCCACACGTGGCCAGCCAGCCGCATAACCGGAGCCTCCGCGGCGCTTGAAAGCCAGCCTTTTCTCATGACGCCTCCAAATTGCGCGAGCTGGGAACTCGTGAAGCTGGGTGTAAGTTTGCATGGGCGGTGAGATGGCCCTGATGCAGGTGCATGTCGAAGGAACGTCATGCGACCGCGGCCAGAATCGACCCCGCGTTCGCGCCAAAGTGTGGCAGTGCCCCTGTCCTAGAAGGATTATTGCCAAGCGTTAGCAAATCCACTTCTCCCATCCAGGAACAGCCGGCAGATCTGATACGAAGACATAAGAACAGGTAAGACGTGCATTACATTGGCTTCGCATTCGGCAAAGGCTTGCCGGGCTTCAATTCCCTCAGCCTTGTAGGATACGATGCTTCAGCTTCTACGCAAACACATCCGAACCATCCGGTCATCGACGTCACAAAAGCTTCTGGTCTCAAGGAGGGCAGTCTGAACGAAAAGAAGTTAAAGCATTTCCTCGCGTTGTTACGGATTTGACATGATGCCGTGGATACCTCACGGCTATCCTCAAGATGTTAAGATTCATTCTATCTCACGGACGGACAAATGGACTGGGCTTGAGAAGGCTCCCTCATTCCTTCACCAAGGACCAGTCGACGGCTCCTGATACCCGTTGGCTTCCAGAGACCAATCTTTCCTGACTTGACATGCAACACACCCAGGCCAATACCAATCCGGCACCCTTCCCGAGACTGGATTGCGATACTGGAACCACATGCGCTGAATCTCCGGCCACTCGATGAACCTCCCACTGCCTCCACGAAACGTGCTTTCTCGCTCGCCAATACTTGCCAGCGTGACATCCGGTGGGTACCGCTTCGTCCATCCAGCTGGCTCAGGGTTCGGCGCCGTCCCGTTTCGCAGCTGCGCATTAGCCCAACCTTCTTTCCAGGATGGCGATTGCCAGTAGAACTCGTCGATGGTGACGCTCCATAGCCGCCATCTTCCGTTCTCGAGGACGACTTGGTCGTGGTACATGGCGGAATTGAAGCTCCCTGCTTTGTTGATGGATGTTGAGGGCTGCAGCAGTCTTGCCCACAGCGTGGCCGATCGTCCGTCTTGCGATACTACGTTAACGGGCTGTGGCCGCCAGTGAAAGGAGATACTGGACTGCAGCGCAGATTGATTGGTGCCATACGAGGCTATGTTCGCTTGAGTAATCCGATCCGGTGTTTTGTAAAACCCCGCGAAAGGCGAGAGTTTGTGGCCTTGCTTCGCGAATAGAGCACCCATCTCAGCCGCCTGGAGATCATCGAGGAAATAGCCATATGCGTGCGACTGGTTCTCCGCGCCGTCATAGGCCGCACTGCGACGGAGACGGCGCTCGAGGTCATCAATTGTCGTGTTTGCGCTGCTACTGAGGCATCTGCCCAGGTTTGTTGATTGACCAGTGACGTTCATGAACGGTGGAATATAAGTGTTTGGCGCCCTGATTCCACCACTTCCCCAGGCCTTGTAGTAGTCGGCAACGACCAGTGGCGTGATTTCCACATCTTGGACGCTCCAGAGTCCACCCTCCTTCACAAAGCGATTCCGGAAGACATTGAATTCCCAAGACGCAACTCGGGTGTTTGTATCACCAAGCATAGCAATCTCAATGCCTCTGGTGACGACTTCTCTGCCCTTTGGGTCGACTTCAACGATCATGTCGAAGATCAGATGGTCGTTGTTGATCCCTAGCGTCAAATTCTCCGGGCCCATTCGCTCCAACAGCTTGCGTACACCAGCTTTACCAGTGTATATCGTCCCATTCGCGATCCTTAAGGCGGTATTATTCGTGTACAGATTCAACGCGTCCATCCACATCCTTCGATCGACATAGTATCCATGCGTATGCATCAAATTGCGAACCTCGTCTTCATTGTTCGTTCTCTGGATCCCGGCTTTCAGCTGCGCAATGGTGCCATTATACGTGGGTGCTTCATCAGTCGCAGGTGGAATCAGCAACCCTGAACTATCGGCAGTGAAGTGGTACGCGACGATCCGGGTACCTTTTCCTCTAACATTCTTCCAGCCATCTTCTTACATTCCTTCATACATCGCGTAGTATTTCAGCAGCGATATGCGTCAGCCCGCATCTGTGAAGACATACCGGTTCTCGTAGGACCCGCCTTGTATGCGAGTACCTCCTTTGCCATCATCCTGAAACCATATCCCGTTCCAGCGCCCTTTCGCAGATGTTCCATCGTCGGTGAGACTGATGACGGGATTCTCGGCAACCAAGGTGTTCAGCGAGCCAGGATGCAGGCCATCCATCGCGCCAGAGTCTATTCGTAGCCATTGCTCGATGGATGAAGCACCGCGGACTGTGGTGTTTGCCCAAATGAAGGTGCTATTATGCGAGAAGAGGGAACCGATATCGTGCCATTGTCCGAATTGAGCGAGATTCGAAAGCTGTTTCTGGATGTTCTTGATGTGCCGAATCGACTCGACCCCTTCTACATCGCGGGCTAGAATTTCGAGTGGAGACGCGGCCTCCGTAAGTGGTTGCAATGCGGTCAGCACCAGCACGATGATCTTGACTGCTAGCATGTCGTTGCGATCGCAATGATCATCTGGTGTAGGTCAAAATACAATCCTGTGCGTACAGACCCTCGCCGTTATCTGGCACTTGTTTTCTCTCTGGGTATGCTGATTAGCCCCACAGACGCCACCTGCCAACGTATTTGATCTCCTCCAGCATGCTTCAGCTGTATGGCGTTTCATATGGCATTTACATTGCGATGCGAATACCATGTTGGTCTTCCACGCCGATATCAACGGGTGACGAGAATGGTCGCCTAGCCACAACTGCCGAGACATGGTGATTAGTCCCGGCATCGCCACCCTTTCAGTCATCCTCGAATCAAGTCCTTGAGAGCTTCTGCGTCCATTCAGATTGTGGAGCCAGATTCAGTTGCAGGGTCTAACATTTCTCGTCACTGGCCATGGACCAGCTTGGCGACCGTGGACATAATTCACTCGTTGAGGTGGCAAGAACACATGAGAGTAAAGCCAGAGAAACAAAATCACAATAAGAGTGACCGGGCATCACTGCTTTGGCAGTCGATCAATTTGATGAGCGACGTGCGTAGAATGGCGGCTCGGCCCCTGGCACGTGCCGGATACGCTTCTTGAAACGGAAGCGCCCGCACAGATGCAACAGACTTTACACCCAACCATCACCACAGACCATGCTCAGCAACGACATTACCCACCACGCTTAACGAATATACGTCGTGTGTCTCTACTGGTAGCTCTTTGTTTGGAGGCATGTCACATTTGCCACCAACCATGCCCACGCCTTCCTGACGGTACGGCCCAGTAATCATCTAGGCCTAGGCATCCTCGACAACCATGACTCCTCCCCACCTGGCCTTTCCAAGCCTCAGATCAATCTCCCCCATCGTTCGCTCTTCAAGCAACTCTATTGGGACATGTTATATGGCGCCTTCAGGACCATACGAATTGTTTGCCATGTCGAGAACCCCATGCCGGCAGCCCGCCACAATACTTGGCTAAGCGCTTGTAAATATAGAACGTCGATCACCTTCACGCAACGTCCCGTTTGTGAGTATATAAACTATATGGTGTTCAACATCGAACACGCAACACGGTGTTGCTTTCCACGATCGTGATCTCCGAAGTACCCATTACAGCCTCGGTTGCTGCTATTGTGCTATTACCACATATCTGTTTTCAGAAAATGGCACCTATTATACATGAGATTGACCCAAAGGCAGATACGGTGATCATCTTACGCAATCCGTCGACAGCTTTCGCACCTTGGCCCCAGGTACCCAGCGTGCAGAGCCGTAAGATATCACCATTGCCGTCCAGGTGTCAGATATAATGATGTATTCACGTATATCGTCAGTGGGATCGATCTTGTGATTATCAGAAAAAAAGATTGTTGATTGTCTCTTCTTCTGCTCGGTTGTCCCAGGTTCTTTTGCGCCGATTAGCGTGTTTCGTCCCAAGGCCCCTGTTTGATGAGACCGATCTGGCCTTAACGCGCTCGCTATCTAATAACTAGCCGTGCATCTGACACTTGTACTGTGGCTTATCGTTCGAGAGATAGCCCTCTATCTGACACCAGGAATGTTAAAGAGACGAATATAATTCCGGAAAATTCTGCAGTTCGAGAGAGTGATGAAGGTAACTGGCTACAATCATCTCCGCTACGAAATTGGACTAACGAAAGGATAGATGCGAAACCTGAAGTCTCGACCGCAAAGGCTGACTCTGAAATTGAATTCGAGACCCCACAGGTTGAAGAGGTTCACTATCGCGTCTCATCACGACATCTCATGCTGGCATCCCCGGTATTCATGTGTGCACTGGAGAAGGATGGCTGGTCGGAATCTGTCCCACACCAGGACGATGGACTGTTCCATATCACGGCAGACGACTGGGACCCTCAAGCACTGCTCGTCCTCCTGCTAGTCTTACACTCACGCAATCGAAAAGTAAAACGGACTGTTTCGCTCAATCGGCTTGCGAAACTTGCCACACTGGTCGATTATTACGATTGTGTGGAGGCGTGCGGATTGTTCACTTGCGTGTGGCTAAACAATCTCGAAAAGACGACCAAGGCACCTACGACGTATTGTCGCGATCTCATACTATGGATCTGGATCTCTTGGGTCTTCAAAGAGAACGAAGCCTTCAAGCGAAGCACAAAAACAGCTATTGAGGTGACCAATGAAACACTACAGACCTTGGATCTTCCGATCCCGTCCAGGGTGATTAGTATGCAATTGACTATATCATAGTCTGCCAGATACTTCGCTAATCACACGTTATGCGATATCGACTGTAGGCGGTATCAAGTTATCGAATCTGTCGTCTCACAGCTGCATGATCTTCTCGACACGTATCGCAGCAGCAAATACGAATGTCCAGATGGGACAAACAATTCATTTCAATGCGGCGCCATCATGCTAGGCGCCTTGACCAAGCAGCTGGACGGTATGGCACTTCTATCACCTCGCCTAGAGGTTCCATTCCCAGGTCTCAGCTTCGCTGCTCTCTGCACCAAAGCGAAGTCAATGAAGTCACCTGCTTGGTCAGCTGTGACGGGCTATCATATCAGTCTTACCAACATCCTTGCGATCACACCAAGAGAGTGTCGAAGATTGTAGACGATGTTGGGGCTTTAGTGCAAGGGCTTGAGGTGTCAGAATACACCGGCAGTGCCACCAATGGGAAGACCAAAGAGACTTCAGATCCAACACAGACGCCCACTTCGATATGAGCTGCACAAACGAATGCAACCATCCAACACCTCTTGTGCATTAGGGCCACTCAGGATTCGCATGCTGTCGACAGGTCGTGCAAGGCTTTAGCTGCGGCTCCTACCACACCTCGTCGCGCTATGAATGGCTTATAGAGCCCTGCTTAATCTCAGACACTTTTGTCTCTAAACATCGTTGTTGCAGAACACTTTGAAGATACCTAGGCTTCTACAAGAGCAGGGACAGACTGGAGATACCTCGGAGACATTGTAGCCGAGAGTGTTCGAATTATTGCATCACCTGATGCTGCAAAACTTTCTCATTAGTCCTTATCTACGTAATAGCAATTTGTATGCCTGGTCCCTATATCACAGAACTCCCTACTCCTCTTTCAACTCAACGCCTGGTCAGCGACTGCTGGCTGAGGCATCAAGATCTGAGTCGCTGAGGTCCGAAAGTGCGAGCACGTGTTGTTCCTAGATCCTCCGCGCCTGATTCCGACCTTGCATCGCAAGACACATTCCCAATGTGCTGTACACGCTGCCTGACACCGTCGCTCTACAATGTATCTACACACCCTCGTGCCGCACGAAATTGATCAGCCAGTATGCACCGCTTGCAACCCCCGATCCCAAGAGTGGCCCCAGCCAATAAATCCAGTGATAACTGGTAAACCCAGCTACCACGGCGGGTCCGAAGCTACGCGCTGGGTTCAGACTACCACCAGTGAAGAAGACGCTACAAAGTTCGGCAACGAACAGCGACATGCCGATGTACATCGGCTTTGCTGGACCACTTTCCAACATGAGAATAGTGAGGATCAACATGGACGTAACGAAGGCTTCAAGGAAGAGACCACGTGCGATCGAAATCGACGGATCAAGCGTCGTCGCGACAATGAAAGGACCAGGTAGCAGAGCAGATACGAAGCCGGACGCAGCCATGGCGGCGAGCAGCTGCGCGACAATCGTTTGGATGGTGTGATGCCAGTGAATCTTGCCAGTGATAAACAGCGCCGTGGTGACCTACAACAACCCATTTTAGCGACTGTTGCAAACGTCGTTGACGGTATTCTCGCGTGACCCACAATGCCTTTTTTGTGGTTACATGTGTGGGGATGAGACGTGACACAAGACAGTTGGGCTGAACTTACTGCAGGATTAAACTTTCCACCGCTAACGTCGGCGAAAATGGCGACATTGATAGCGAGTGATACGCCAAAGGAGAATGCTATGTATAAGAGCTTGCTGACGTCGGGCATGTTCTTGCTGACTTTGTTGTCCTCCGATGTTAGGGACTCCACGCCGGCAGCGTTGAGAGCAATTTGCGTGCCAGTGAAAGCGAGCGAGAGAAACATGAAGGTTCCGATGAATTCGCCTAGGAAGGCTGCAATTTCTGTCCGAAGCGCCTGGTTGCGATGTCTTGGCGGTGCGGGATTGATGCGAGGTGTGTGAGTGGGTAGGCCTTCATGGCTATGACGGTCGTCTGCTTTCTCTGACATGGTTGCAGGAGTTCGAATATTCTTGGGAGTCTTGGGATAGAATGCGTAGGAAGGATAAGATGAAGGGAGACTTTTGTACAGATGAACGGTGATGAAGCATCCACCTCAACGCATTTAAATCTCTTGGAGTAAGTGATGAAACCATAATTTCAAGGGTTTCGCGCCCTGTCCTACACTCTTCTCCCGATCACATTCAACGCGTGTGGATCCTGACATGTCTACCGACCTGGCACTTGTTATCGCACGAGCTCGGCGTGGACCAATCAATAGGGGCACTTTCAAGCAGCCAGCCGCATCTGGCAATATCGCTGCGTATGAGTAATGTGAAATCTAAGCAGATCGTGGAGTTGGCTTGAATCGAAGAGCATTCTCTACGGTGCATAATATGGCAGGACGTCATTCTCCTTTCGGACCGATACGTGTGTTACAAGCGATAGCGGCGGCCGGTGTTCATTTGTGGTTCTATAAGTTTCCCTGCGTGTAGTGTTGTACCACTGAGCCAGCCATTCCTTAGTGTTCCATTACTCTGGATACACGATCGCAACTTGATACGATTGCGATCTGCTTGATGGTCAGCAAGGGAACAACGTGGTATGTAACGTGGTCTTCGACTTTCATCCTACACCTCACCTCTCCCAATCGAGGAGCGGTGATTGTCCTGGCGATCTGCCTGAGCATGATGGCTAATGTGAAGACAGCTGGCCATTCCCCGTGCTTGGGTACTTGGAGCCAGATTGTCGGTATATTGTGTACGGTGCCAGAGCGTATTCTTCAACTAGAGTATCCCGGTCACCGGTGATACAAATCGCGGGTGTGATAGTGATCTGCCCGTGGCCAACACCATTTCACAAGTGCGGTGGGACACATAGTTAGGATAACATGCGTGGCAGGGTGAAGGCCATTCGCTATACACCCTAAAGGCCTCAGCTCTTCACGAGATGATCACTTATGGGCGATCGCAAGCGAGACCTCCCTCGCTAGGTACCAATCAAAACAACCGCGTTCCTCCACGCATCATGTTCCGCGGCTCAGCTTCGCTGCCAAACCAATGGTCACGATGACTCTGTTGCACCGGAGTTTGGGGGTCGAATGAATGGGACCATCGTTGCATCCCAAGCTGAAGGGTGCCATCTGATCATCGCTGATGTGCACTCGGCCTGCATCGCAGACTTATATATGTCAGCCATCAACATAGCGTCTCGTGAGCCTGATCTCGCTCTTGCTCGGTGCTGGCGGCGGTAGGATTTTTCTGCCACCAACAACGGTCTTGCTCTCCTGCTCGAAGAATCTTAATGACGCGCGACAACGAAGGGAGAACTGAATTAAGAAGTCGTATCTGGGCAGCATGCAGCTGCATCTCACGACTCCCTCAAGCTCCTGTTCCTAGGTAACAGATGACCTTCGTGATATCATCTTGGAATTTCGAAGTGATCTGTCGGTTGGTGACCCAAATTGTGAGCCAGCAGGCCATGCTCTCCGCGCCGCTGCTGTTGCAATCAGTCTGGCTAATCCACCCGTGGCCGTAACCTTCACAGTCTCACCGCCACCGCATGTCTTCTCAACATGGGACACTTGCCTAGAATCAAAGGTCGCTTGAGAATTATCGGCGCGTCTCTAATCGTACTGGTCGTATGTAGGGTTGCTCATGAGTCAGTGCGTAAATGCTGGGGTGGTATGGAGGCGAAGAGTTCGTGACGCCGCTTTGACCACCGCGGTTTGTGGGGTCGCGCCAAGCATCGGCGTTTTCGGGGCGTCCTCCGGGTCACCTCTCCAAATGTTGTTCCTGAGGTTTGACGTGGAATTCTAATTCCGCGACTCACACACAAAGAATGTACGCACGACTCGGATCACTCCCGCAGCACGTAGGCAGTGGTTTCCCGCGTTGGTAAATCGAGCATCATATCTGTCCTTGTCGACCAAGCGACGCTAGACCCACCAGCCAGGTAATTCCGAGAGGAAGGTCTCTCAGAATGGTTAGCGATCCGTAACGGAGAATGTGGCGCCGTGCCTGTTATGGTAACGGAGCATCCTGCGGTACAGAACTCGTCGGATCAGGACCAACCTTTGCGAGATCGCTCGAAGACAGTGTTCATGTCTTCGATGGGCCTACATGGATGTCGTGCAGGGAATTTGAGCAGCGGTTGAAGTAACGTATAAAGCTTATTGAGTTCGGAAGCGCAAACATTTGGTGCCATTCAGCACCTCCCGCATCGAAGTACCAACGCTACAACCATGGTAACCACGCGTTCAGCTTTGCTGGTTTTGGCGCTCCTGCGACCGAGCTTCGGTCTGGTATCAAGAGATGGACACACCGGTCGCCTACCTGCGATGGGCTGGAATTCTTGGAACGAGTACGAGTGTGCGATCAACGAGACAGTATTTCTTATGGTCGGCGAACTCCTTGGCTCGCTCGGCCTGAAGGACCTAGGCTACAACTACGTAAACATCGATGATTGCTGGAGCGATAAGGACAAGAAGCGTGATAACGTGACTGGAAAAATTCTGCCAGACTACACGAAGTTTCCCGAGGGCATCAAGCATACCGCAGACGAGATCCACAAGCTCGGACTCAAACTCGGCATCTATAGCGACGCAGGAAGCTTGACATGCGGTGGTTTTGCTGGTTCACTGGGGCATGAAGAGCTTGACGCCAAGACCTTTGCAGAATGGGGCATCGACTGTCAGTCCATTGTCTCCATTTACGAAGACCTGACTGATTAAAGTAGACCTGAAGTATGACAATTGTAACGTTCCAGACACATCGGATGACGATTATCGGTGGTGGCCAGAGAATTGGTTAGGAGGACCACCAGCAGAAGATCAAACCCTAGGAGGTGACGGCGAGGCGAAACCAGTTCCAGCGCCGGCCGGTTATGACTGGACGACCTCGAAGAGCTTCGATCGTTACAAGATCATGAGTGATGCATTACTTGCCTCAAACCGCACAATTGAGTACTCTCAATGCGCTTGGGGCCATGCGCACATCGAAGAATGGGGCAATAGCATTGGACACAGCTGGAGGATGTGGGGCGACATCTATCCAGTATGGGCAGGCAAGGTGCAGTGGTCTTGGGGTCTGATGCCGATCCTGAATCACGCTTCTTTCTTCTACAACAGCTCAAATTTCTGGGGTCATGCCGACTGGGACATGCTGGAGGTCGGCAATGGCAACCTGACTATCGAGGAAAATCGGTCGCACTTCGCGTTGTGGGCGGCTCTGAAGTCACCACTTATTATCGGCACGCCTCTCGATGGCATCAAGCCAGAAATCCTTGGAATCCTCAGCAACAAGGACCTCATCGCGTTCAACCAGGATCCAATCTTCGGGGCTCCAGCAAAGCCTTACAAGTGGGGTATCAATCCTGACTTGACGTGGAACCAAACGCACCCCGCCGAGTACTGGAGCGGAAAGTCGTCGAAGGGTGTGCACGTCTTCGCACTGAACACTTTGGACACCACCCAGAAGAAAACGATCGAGTTTGCTGAGGTGCCTGGACTTGACGCGAAGACGACGTATGTAGTACATGATTCGTGGACGGGGAAGAAGCAGGGCGTCTTCAAGAAGAAGTACGAGGCGCGCGTCAAGCGACACGACACGATGGCGATCCGAATTGTGAAGGAAGATGGTATGTTTGCTACGTCTTTACATGCAGAATTGTGGGGTTTGGTAATTATCGTTTTGAATGCATTTGCTGACGTTTGTAGGTGATTTTCCAAACTAGTTGACAGTCTTGCGCACTTGCCCCGCTTGACTGGGCTTATTTACCGTAGGTGTTTCGTGGAAAGACCGCGCGATGTGTGGTAGAGTCGCTGGTACCATTCACATGTGCGCGAAGATGTCTCTTCGAAGTGCGTAGAGAACGATAGGCAAGTTGCTTACCTGTTCTGCCAATATAAGCATTAAATCAATGAAACCGCGCCAGTACTATTCTTGTCCATTCTGCGACAGCTACTCACATCCGATCGCATCATCTTTCCGTTCGTGCGGGATAAATGCCTGGCACTATTCAAAGACCCTTCTACATCGCACAAGCTTTTGAGAGGACTCATGATGATGGTTCGTATTCTTTCAAGTGGACCCAAGAAGAAATTTCTCGTAGTGGACGCAGTTGACGAGATATTGGAGACCGGCTCTCGAGGTGAAGACGTCAGAAAGGAGTTCCTGAAAGGCTTGATTGGATTGTCCGATAAATGCAGGGTTCTTCTCACTTGTCGGACTCACATTGGCATATATCATCTTTCGATGCACTTGAAAAGCACAACCCTGCAAATTCGGGCCAAAGACGAAGATGTCTCGACTTTCTGTTCTTCCATCATTGGCGCATCGGCGAACCTGCAAGCCCATTGCGCTAAGTTACCTACACTACGTAAGAACATTATTCGTACAGTTCAATTTAGAGCAAATGGCGTGTATGTACCTATTGGTTCATATTCGACGATGTCAAGCTGATATAATGTGTAGGTTTTTGCTAGCAAGTAGGCAGATGAGAAGACTTGCGTCGCGTCCGCCGTCAGCCCACGAGACGCCCAAGATATGCTGGAGACCTTGTCAACCAACTTCGCCGAAGTATGGACATTTTACATCGATCGCATTGACTATCAACATCCCAACAGAAAAGCCCTCGCGAAACGAGCCTTAGCATGGGTGACTCAAGTTCGCAGACCTCTTACATATCTCGAGTTAGCTGATGCACTTTCGTATCGGCCGGGCGACTATGACATCCATCCTATGAAGGCCATCGACATCTCCACGATAATGGAAGTATGTGACGGAATGCTTCAGCTGGAATGGCTTGCACCCGCCGTCAGACGCAATTCTTCGCGGCCCATCGTTACTTTCACTCATGCATCGGCGGCGGATTTTATGCTTGAAACACTTGCAGCTTCAAAGGCGGACATGGATATTGCAAACAAGTCTATTGGCTACCTTAGTATGGATGGTATATCGACTGTACAAGTGCCTATGATGGCCCTTGGACGTCACCACTTCAAAGATTACGCGATTCATCACTGAGTCTCTCACGCAGCAAGCTCCGAAGACTCAGTTGATCTGGATCAACTCTTACAATTCGCCCATAAAAGCCCATCAGCATTAGTCGAGGCAGCGAGATGGGGCCTGGAAGACGCTCTTTACCATTTGCTCGAATCTGGTGTATCTCCCAATGAGCCGTGGCAGAACTGGACAGCTTTAGCTACTGCCGCCGTCCACGGCCACCTTATGTGTGCTTCTTATCTTGTCGAAGTTGGTGCGAACGTAAATTGGGCTGGTCACTAATGCTGCTTGGTGGACACGGCTTTATCGCACGCGGCACGCTCAGGACATATGCAGATGGTGGTGCTTCTTATCGATGCTAAAGCTGACCTCGATGCCGGAACAACACCTCCACTCATCGCCTCGATTGAGGATCTCTCCATTGTCAACCGGCTCTTGGCCGCCGGTTGTAACCTTGACGTGAAATCCGAAGGGGCGACTGCAATGGTCACTGCGCTCGCGACACGTCGTATAGATATTGCTGATGCTCTGATGCATGCCGGTGCAGACCTGAATGTTGTGGACACAGCTCTGCGGTACGGACATTGGAATTTCGCTGTGAAATCGGTAGCCAGCGGCGCTGACGTGTCGAATCCGACATTGATCAAATATGCGGCATACAAGGGTCAAACGAAGTTTGTCCAAGCACTCAAGAAGACAAAAGATTTCATGAGGTCGTCTGCTGGAGGAAAAGATAAAATCAAAACTGCGACCTCGCCAGCATCAGCACATCAGCATACAAAGCCACTACAACTAGCTTTGAAGGGTCGCCATCATGATATCGTAGAACTACTCATCAATGACCGTTTGGGCGTCAATCAGCTCTGTGGTACGCCTCCATACACACCTCTTGAATGGGCCGCTGGACGTAATGATGCTGTCCTGGTCAGGCAGCTTTTCAATGCAGGAGCCAACCCAAATCGTGGCGGGGAAGTCACGCCACTGTTGTCGGCAGTTACTCGCTTTGTGAGAGCCCAGAATGTGCACAGTCCGCAAGCAACAGAGGTAATTGCACTACTACTCAATGCTTGCGCGGAACCGTATGCTTGCCATGGCAAAGATCTAACTCGTCTGAGAAGGCAGACTTCTGATAACATTCATTTTCAATGGTGGAGCCAAGATGACCCAAATGTACAAAGACTGTTGATGATGCTGTGGGTACCAAAAGACTGGGTCGTGATCTAACCTGCAACAAAATTGTACAAAGACAGTTTCTTCGAAATATAATCAGTGTAGTCTTCACATGCCTACAGAACCTTGAATAGCATTCGAAGCGTTGCATCGCGAACTCAGAAATGGCGGCACAGATGTACACGGGACACGGTGGGAAAGCAATCGAGCCTGCCTCAGTGTACTGAAGTGGTGCAAGGATCTGAACCTTCTTGTGCTGTCTCATACAGTGCAATAGGGCAGTGATGATAGAAAAGGCCATATTGCAGAGAGCATTATACTTGCTTTGCCTGAAGAAAGCCAGGGAAGGTTCAGCAACACCTTCCGTGCGTATCACGGCCCGTGCACCCAGTATGGACCTTTTCCCGTCGTGCTTGATGACACTTCCCACCGCCTAGGCACGCGACTGACACGCGGAACCAAACCTGACATTCTTTCTCAGTTCCACGGAAATTTTCAACGCAAGAGAAACGCGATTTCGGCCTTCCCCAGCCTCCATCAGCTCCAGGGCGATGCAGTTGCGGGGGAGTTCCCGTGATGGGGCTGGAATCTGGGGCGACCCGCCAGATGCCTAGCGCACCACTTCAGCTACGCCATCGAAACCGTCGATGGAGGTTTCTGGATCCGGAATCCGGCCACTCTCCCAACAATTCGGTCGTGTTTTTGATCTAAGTCAAATTCAATGTATCCTCTGCACACAGAAGCTACAATGTTGCAACTTTCGTCGAATTGGGTTGATTCGCACGCGCCGGCTCTTCGTCCCCCTGTAACGAAAGATAGAGCATTCCAATGGACCTGAATCATCGCCACGGCTCACAGGGTCCGTGTACCTGAACTGAACCGGACAGACCATCACCACTTCGCCCGCAGACCTCGGTAGCTGATCACTTAGCTCCATCAGCTCGCCATTAAATCTGCAACCAGGACGAGAATGTCAACGCCAATCGATCGCATTCAAGCGATGGTCGACCACAGAACTTGCAGCCCTTCCAAACTTTCCATGCAAGTCTGGCTTCCATACGAACGACAGTGATATCTGCAATGATTCGCTTGATCAACAGCGTCTGCACTGCAGTGTCGAAGCGCCAAGCCAGATTCGTTGGATTGTCTCACTCCTGGCGAGAAAATCACAAAGAGGCTGTTTTTGAGCTCTAGCTGCACACGATTTTATGCAAAACAATACTTCAGTGTCGTGCGCACAAAATGCAAGAGTCTGTTCTGGAGCCTGCGATGCTCGTTTCAAATGTTGTCAACATGACGAGACGCCAAGACGATCATCGCTGAAGTCGCTCAGTGAAGTATCGATAGCTGATTCTTGGTGTGACGGTCTTCCAAGGCCAGAAAGCCTTAGCTACTATTTCGTGCATTCTGTACGGCAGTAGAGGGTTCGATGGACCCGAAAGTGCAGCCAAGAGCTTTTACTAGGCCCTCCGGCACTTCCGGTCACCACCTGGGCACACTACGTCAAAATCAGCACACACAGTAAGAGGATGGCTAACAGCTAGCTGGGAGACACAAATTTAGTCGCCGGAGCAAGCATGGCCAGAAAAATAAGCTTTGTTCCGCTCAACAATGCATGCCTCTTGACGCTCCACAGCTGCTAGCATAGTAGCTGACAGGTATGAAGGATACATTGGAAGCGCGCTGGCCGCTATAACATCTAGGCAGCCATCATACAACACGCCAGAAGTAGTGAATGGGCACATGTCTTTGATTTCTGGACTTGTTGCTCTACTCAGGCGGGGGCGGAAACCATTGCACTCTCCGTCAACTCCCAAGGCTTCAGATCCACCAACTCCGGCCAACCTCCGAGGAAGTGACAAAAAATCAAATCGATGCAAAAGTAACTTGATCGGGTTCGACAGCGTCGACACTTGTCTGCTTTGGTTCGCACGTGGGCTCAAGGGCGTTGCGCGACTGGAACCACGAACCTCTATTAAGCTCACCCAAGCTTTTAGGACCATGCTCTCACTCGCTAAACTATCAGCAGTCGCGAGCTTTCTACTTGGTGGCTGAAATGGCACCACGACTAGGCACGTAAAATATTGGATTTTCTCGCATAAGCGACCAGCAAGCGATCTAGGAGCCTCACGCCCAATCACAAAGCCGGAAAGTGAGCACGACTTTCAGCCTCGCAATGATTCTACATCGTCCACTACTTCCAGGCACGGTGATCCAGACTGTTCGGGAAGGATTGCCCTAGCCGGAGCTACTGCGGTGCTTTTCTGCTGAGCCGGTACCGCCTCCGCTCTCCGCCCCGTCGGGGCTCGCGCTGCTGAACTACTAGATTGCCAGCCACTTGGCAGCCCTTCAGCGCCTTCCAGCCTCCGCCCTCGATGCGACGTCCCGAGCTGACAATTGCGGCCAACCACAGTGGTAGACTAAACCATGTGAGGGCATAAGCACGTTCTAGCACGCCATCGGCTTCTCCCGGCTCGTTGTCTGGATCTTCGCTACAGCTTGTTGCTAGGGCAAGGCGTGCTCGATACTTTCCGAATCGGACACTTGACGACAGAATTGGGGTGCATCGCGCATGCATGGCTTCCAAAAGCACGGCTGGGTCAGGGACTTCTAGATCTGCGTGCCTGATTGTGTGGGCGATCATTCAAGCATAAAAGTCTGCTCGTCGCTCTCTGGTGAAGTTCCAAGACACAGTCGCTCCATCCATCACTCACTACTTCAAACCATATCAATCCGTCAACCAAACTTTTTATCTTCAACTAAAAGTCATCATGCGTTTCTCCGTCGTTGCCATCTCCGCCTTCGCCGGCTTTGCCGTTGCCCAGAACCCGTATGTCCTTAGATAGTGAAGTCAAGATAAGATCCTAACAATCATATCAGCACCTCGGTCGTAGCCTCGTTGGCTTCATCGGCTGCTGGAGCTGCTAGCTCAGCGGCGGCTTCGAGGGCCTCATCCGCAGCTGTCGCAGTCTCATCAGTCCTCGCGAGTGCCTCGTCCCGCGCCTCAAGCGCAGCGGCCGCCGCCAGCTCCGTTGCCGTAAGCAAACCCCAATGTACCACATGCTTCATGAGACATTCACTGACTTCGCACGCCTACCTCTAGGCCTCTGCCTCTTCCCGTGCTTCTTCAGCCGCCGCCGCAGCTGCCTCGAGCGCATCGAGCCGAGCCGCCTCTGGCACAGGTGCGGTTGCTTCGGCTGCGAGCTCCGCAGCCTCAAGGGCTGCTTCGGCGACCTCCTCCGCCCCAGCTCAGGTTTCTCGCGCTGCTGGTGACTCTCTCAGCGCCAACGGTCTCACCGGTGTTGTTGCGGGTATGATTGGTGTCGCTGCTCTGTTGTAGAGCATGCCTGATGGATGGAATATGTATATATGAAGCGCTGTGACACCTGTGGGATTGCATGTTCTAGGGTGTTAATGAGTAATGTTGCAATATAGACCTTTGCGAATCATGATGCCTGCTTCTCTCTTAGTGACATTGAGTAATCTGTCACTAAGTCGTGCAATAATTCGTGTGAGACTTGCTAACCCTAAACAATCTCAGATACCTCTCTCTCTGGACTTTGTCTATCATTGAAAAGGGCTGGAGATAGCCAGCCCTTCGATTGCGCAGGCGCGCACTGCTGTGTGCCTGCTGATCCGCCGGAGACCTGGAGATATTAGACCTGCGAGGGTGTGAATCATTGCACCACCTGGTGCCGTTGTCGAGGCCGGACGTGCTCTCGTTTCTGGTTTGTGTCAATTCAGGCAAAAATATTTTTCCTTCGGACACTTACTTTCTATCACAACACCTGCGCAACATGAGTACGACACATTCATATTCCAGTGATTCGGCAGTCGGTTCCGCTCCGTCACCTCTACCATGTTCTGCGTCCAGTAGTTTCTCGATGCTCGATCTTCCAGGCCTTCCAAGCTACCTTCTCATTTGCCTCGAGATCATGGTGGGGCTTGGGGGAGAAGTCCTGCCATTCGTCAATCGTACGTCAGTTTTGAATCAAAATACTGTGCAACTGAGGCCATCGACGTCAGCCCCAACTTGCACACACGACACGAGTACGACCTGACAAGGATGTCAGCACCTGTTGTGTAAGTCGAGCACTGCTTCGAACGTCTGCTACTATATCAGTCTCGGAAGGGCCAACGACCAACATGGCCAGGCTCAATCAATCATTCCGTTCCACGGTGCAACATCAGGTCACGGATAGCTGCACTTACCGTGCAATGGCCCGCTACCAATACCAACGTCGTGCTCGTCGCACAGTACGCAACGATCTGTAACAATAACACCAACATGTGCCACAGATCTCAGGGGCTTGTGTGCTGTGCACGTTGCGTGAGATGCGTACATAAGGTGCGATGATGCGTCGACTCGAAGTCTCGTCACAAATTTCCAGACACCATCTACAACACGACGACTTGCAGCATCCCGAAACGCCTGCCTAGAATCGTCAGCACCTCCATCGAAGCAGCTCCATTTCTCACCATGCTTTACACTATCCTCTTCTCAGTGCTCGCTGCAAGCGCAGCTGCTCAGACCTCGTAAGCCACAAACATCACCCACAACGGCCAAGACTCATATTGATGTTTTTGCAGCACCACCGTAGCACCAGCGCCTTCTTCAAGCGTGGCTCTTTCAACACCCGTGGTTGCAAGCAGCAACGCCTCAGCGTCAACCTCTGGCTCCGCCACGGCTACCTCGATGGGGACTGATCATTCCTCAGCTTCGACTCCAGTCTCGACTTCGAAGGCCACCAACGCTGCTGGTGCAGTGAATGCAGGAGAGATTGGCGGTATCGCCGCTATGATTCTCGGTATTGCTGCGTGGTTGGCTTAAAAGTACAATACCATCCTGTATGTTACCGTCTGTCCAGTAGTGGTAGAGCAGACAGTTGTTCATGTCTCTCGCTAGAAAGGCTTGTTCGGTGGGTGATATGTCGAAGGATACCTGCGATCTGACCGATCATGTCAGGGGGTGAGAGACCCACCATGTACTTATAACAACCACAAACACTTCTTCAACACCAATCACCCTCATGCACTGTCACATTATCCGCACAACAAGCTTCAACAAGCATCATTGACGCGCAATAGCGCCACTCTTAATCACAGCAAGCCTCGTAAATATGACGCTAATGCAGCGCCAAGGGTGAAACGGAAGAGCGGCAGCCACAGCTCAACCACAAAATGACATCTGCAGACCTCCGAGTTGTACACAAAATGATACGAGTGGCTCAAATGTCGTTTCACACACTGCCGAGAGATCGGATGTCGGCACTCTGCAATTAAATCACGCATCAGTCTCCCTTGCGCAAGGGTGTCGGAGGCGCCTCCGTGGCGCAAGGGGCACTAGCCACATATCAAATCGAGCCATATCCGGACAAATCACGACCAGTCAAGTATATGCGACATAAAGAGAGTATCCGGTGCACTGGGACTTATGAACAGAGCATGTCGACAGGATAAGAACAAATCACGCGTATGGGCGGGTACAGGAAGGTCAGGGGCCCGGGACAAATGTGGACGGTGCTACTATTGTATATATAATATCAGTGAGGTGCCTCAGAGCGGTGATAGCATCTGATCTCCTCCATTTTCCTCGCACACCATAATAACCTCACTTTCATTCTCTACACTCGCTTCTTCAGCCCCTCCAAACTCATCGAGTCCAGACGCAACCACCAATTACCCAAAACTCACTCAACATGCAATTCACCGCAATTCTCCTACCCTTCCTCGCGACTCTCGCACTCGCTGCTGATACCATAACGTAGGTCCATCGCCTGAGTACATGTATCCTACCTCCTTTTAACAATCCTTCATAGCAGCACCAAGACATCCACAGCAGTCGCGACCAAGACCGCCACCGAGACGAAGGCGTCGGCGTCAGCTACACATACGGGCGCTGCTGCTGCTCTAGACATGAGCCACATTCTCATTGGTGTTGCGGGCGCGGGCGTAGCTGCTTGGGCATTGTAAAGCGTGCTTGGGACTGATCAACTGGGAAGCGAACATCACTTATTAGGAGAGGAATGTATATATTGTAATTCAACCAAGACAAAGTTTATTTGAGAATTGATCATTGATTCATTACCGATAGCTAAGCATCATATGCTAAGTTACATATGAGAACGCCAGCCCATGCATAGGCTTGTTACTTCTCCAATACTTCTTCATCATGTTTCTTCAATTATAAGATGGCGATGCGCTTGATCTGCTGAGCTTGTGCCCTGGGTACAGTGATTTCCAAAGCACCGTCCTTGAAGCTGGCGCTCACGTTCTCCGTATCGATGTGGGTGGGAAACTTGAAGGTGCGCTCGAATGATCCGTGTACGCGCTCCTCCTGCTGGAGCTGTTGGGGCTGTTGCTGCTGTTGCTGAGCTGGAGCTTCGGGCTGGGATTGCTGGGCAATGGTGGTCTCGGTCGACACAGGTGTCTCAACAGCCTTCTCCTTGCCCTTGGGTTCCTTGACCTCAGCAGGTGAGGAAGGTCGTGATGGTGATGAGATCAGGGATGATGTCTCAGCGCCAAGATCCTCGAAGTCGTCCTCGACAGTCGCTTGGTACGATTTGTGCGACTCCGTGTCACTTTCTGGTGTGGCTGCGCCAACGGTTGCGCTTTCAGCTGCGCTCTCGGCTTCGTTGACCGTGTCATATTCAGGTTCATTGAGAGTGACACCATCCATCTTGTCCTCGGAGGACTCGGTGGGCTGCTCAGTGGGCTCAGTGGTTAGCGCGGCCTGGAGCGCAGGTGCTTGTTCTGGCTGAGCCTTCTTCTCGGCCTGCCACTCGGTGTTGCCAGAGATCTTTAGGGTGTGCTCATCAGTAATCTCGATGTTGATGTTTTCTGTGTCGAACCCCTGGAATTCACCGCCAACCTGCCAACCCTGCTCAGTCTCGTTGACAGTGAACTTGGCGCGCAGGGGACGCTTGCGCTGCTGTCGCTGACGGTGAGCCTCGCGTTGAGTTTCGCGTTGAGCTTCGAGATGTGCTTGGCGTTGGGCTTCACGGTCAATCTCGCTCAGCAGCTCATCAACCTGGTTGAAGAAATGGTTGAACGATGAGTACTGCGGACGCTGTGGGCGAGGTCTAGCGACGCGATAGCCGTAGGATGGTCGTGAGACTGGGGCGCAGAAGCCAAAGGGGCTACACTGCGGTGCCTGGTAGGCAGGGGCAAAGCGTGGTGGAGTGAGGATGAATGCCATTTTTGGTATTGTTAAAGGCTGTGTGGGGAGTATATGAAAGATCTGAATGGTTGATTGAAGAAGATGAGGCTCAGGTACAACTGTAGATCTGGTGGAGCGGATCTTGAAATCTGATGATGGCCCTAAGAAGAGCCGCACCCCAGTCTTTTATAAGCATCGTGGCAAGCGATCAAGGCAGCAATCAGCTTGCGACACTCTGATGAGAAATGCGGATTCCGTAAGAAGAGGGACGTTGCTAGAAACGTGTGGAGTGTTCGCGTTGCTTGGTGATGTTTCGAGGTTAGTCAGGTAGACGCGTGAAGCTTCGCGTAACTGCTAGAAGCTTCGGTCGTCATTGCCAAGGCTGCGCCATATGTGGTTAGGGCGCTTATGTAATTTCCCATCGCCCAAATCGCGTCTTCGAACACCAAGCAATCGACGCGACATGCTCGTCAACCCAATGTGACATTTCCCAAAATCAACTGTGCATTCTACGACCCATGGGCTCGTCATATATTGTTCGTTTCCATGATTCAGGCATGGGACATGCCTGCTTAGTCTTCCCGGTTGTCCATGAGCTTTCCTTTCCGTATGTGTGGACCTCCTGTGGCCAGAGAGCGAATTTCGAAAAGCTCTAGGACACGCGGTCCTGGTGGAGGTGGCTTCTAGGCTACCGAAGGGCTTCGTCGTCCACGTCCATGCTATAGAAGATAAAAGGCTAAGCCCCAACCTCTGACGATCTCTAGCTGAACACCACTGCCTTTCCAACGGAACGCGCTGTTCAAAGGCGCGAAGGTATACACGCAGCTTTGGAGGCTGGTCCCATGCAGTTACTGGACTCTAGAGGTCTCGCTGCATTGTTTACCTAATAGCAGTGCTCGCAGTGTGTGCAAAAGCCCCTAGCAGTGTTCCATTGAAGACTCCGGGGAAGAACATGTTCACCTCCGTGCGTGTGCCGGGACGATTCGACAACACTATGTCGCTATCTGCGGGCTGACACATTGTCTAGATATATTTGCCATTTTTCCAATCGTTAATCTCGCACACACAGCCAATACCGATTGTTCCTCGAAGCCACTGCAGCAAGGCTGGCCCCCAGTTTACCTCCACATTTCGGACTTTGCATGACCCGTCCTGCACCCATTGGCTTACGATATCGATAAAAAGCGATGAGCAGCAGCTGGAGCAAGATATGCAACCGTCTAGAACATATGGCTTTTCCACTTTCTAGCTATATGAGTATCATGGGTCCCACTCACGCAAGCTTGTTCGCGTTCAGTCTTGTCGCCTCATAATCACTTAACCACCACGGAAGCTCTCCAATCGTGTCCACACTCCGAGAACAGCTCATATTCAATGTTTCTACAGAGTGCCTTCTCTCGGATCATTCAAGATGCTACCCATCGCTGCTTCATCATTTTTGGCACACTTCTCTCTCTGCCAGCTGTCATTGGAGCACCAGCATCGATGCCAGAGTATCCTCATCTCGAATCTTCCAACCCGAACTATTACGACTTCACGCTGAATACATCGACTATACCTTCGGTCGAGGCTGACACGACGTACTTCGAGGCGGGTAACATGCAGTACAAACAGTGGACAGGTCGCGCAAAGCGGATTCGCGATGCTGGAAGCCCTGAGTACTGCTCAGGAAATTTGTCCGTGGCACTAGCCGGAGTAGGAGAGGCATACAGAGCAAGTGCCAGTGGTTCGACATCACTCCTGACACTGCTACCGACAGCAGGTGCATTGATCGGCGCACCAGCGAAAGAGCTTTGGGTGTTGTATAAGCTCGTACCCCTGGCTGGCTTCCTGTCAAGCGTCTTGTCACTTGGCGGCAGCATCGTTCCTCATCAGGTCAGTGATTATGCCAGCCTTGAAGACTTCTCGTACAATGATATGCCAAACAACAATGCCACTGATGGCATGTTGAGGCGGAGAGTAAGTGGGAAGACTTGGTCCGATCAGTTCGAACTAGATGTGCAACAGATTGCCGAGCACTTCGCCGACCAGGTCTATGCAAGAGCGATGGATTTGAGAGGCTCGTCCAAGACCTGGAAGATTGGACTCGGCATATGCGGCCTGATTGTATGTGTGCTGCTCATTTGTGGCGCATGCTACATGCTCTCTGCAGGTAGCATCGTAGTATGGTGGTGTGAAGTGAGTCCCTGCGCAACACGTGCTGAGTCCCACACTGATCTCGGACCCAGGCTGAAAATTGGGCTTTCACATGGTATAGCATCACCATATTCTCCTCCGTGTTCGAAAATTACGCCAACACTCCGTTCGCTAAGGACTGGGTGATGCGCATATCGCGCGCCCCGCACCTACGCATCTCGACCGATGCACCGTGGGTCATCTCGCCAGAACCACCCGTCGAGCAATTTTACTCGGAAGATCCGTACCACGATGTGAGCCTAGCCGAGGACAGTGCAAACACGAAGTCTCTTCTGTCCGACCAGACAACCGCTCAACCCGTCATCGACGCACTAAAGAAGGGATACAATACCGAGAGCCGTGTGATCATGGAACACAATGTTCCATGGTCCGCCTCGAAGGACGCGTTCTACGTTATCATAAGCCGAGGCGGTGTGCGGAGAGGCCATACCATCTTACGTCTTGTGTCCAAGAGCGTCTCTGTCGCTGCATTCGTTGTATCGACCGCCCTCTTCGCAAGTTCAACCTTGCTGCAATTTCAGCCCGCCATCTTGGTGATGGCGTTGGTTTTGAGCGCGGGCATTTTCGGCAGAGTGACCGCCATGTGGATTTCTGCCGTCATTATGCGCGACAGACCTGTCTTGCATCGTATCGTCAAAACAAAGAAGGAAGCCAGTGTCTTCATGGAGGCCATACTAAGGAGGGAAGGCATGGTATGCGAAGTGCTTGGTCATGTCATCGTTAATGGAAGGTGCGTGAAGAGGCGAAGTAAGTTGACATGGAGCACTATCTTCGGTGTTTTGGCCAAGCCTTTCGATGTTTCGAGCATCGCCGTGGTATCTTCCGCATGAACGGCTTCATGCGTTACGCAGATGTATACGCGGTTTACCTCCCTCAAACATTCCCATGCTCTGCCATTTTAGTTGATCGACGCGTTCCGCTACCTGGAGAGCTTTGACGGCGTTGTTCATGTCAACGAAATCTCGTGAGATCGCCACTGAAGATAGTCAATACTAAGCTCGGTAAAGTAGGAGGCACTTGCTGCCTCCTGGCTTTATGTTCAGGTTGCGTCTATCTTACATGGCGCGTGATCTTATCCTCTGACTCAGGCGTGACTGGCTCAGTAATGCCAACCTCAGCAACCTTGCTACTAGCGTGTGACTTATCGCGCAACTCAAACGGGTCGTCAGGTGTACTTTCTTGAGAGCTCTCCGCCTCCGCATCTGCAGGACCTCCCTTCTGTCGCTTGTCTCGCTTCAGGTAGAAGTACATGATCCAAGTAAACAAGATGAGCCCGATGGCACATCCGAGGCAGAACGAATAGCCCTTGCGGTATCGCGGCGCTTCTACCGTTGGGAAAGTGAGTAACGGTGTCCAGGCCTTCGATGAATGAGACAGCAAGTTAATCAGAACGAGCTTGAAGCTTCTCTCCTCTGGGTTGTCGCGAAGTAGATTATTGACCCAACCGTGGAAGACGCTCGAAAGCGCGTTGGACCAATACATGGTCGCGAAACCAAACCACAGGGCTGATTCCGGGACCTTCCAGATTGTCAGAATCAGCAAGCCGACGGCGTTGAAGATAGAACACCATGTGATCGACCAAGCGGGACCGAGGAACATGTCAGACGCGAAACAGGCGATGAGCGTGTATGCGATGCCGAGGGCAGGTGCGATGGTGCCCAGCTCGTTGATGCGCGCAGCACTATATCTTCCAGGGCCGAGAGATTTGATCCACAGCAAGAACGACGCAGTGTTCTTGTGAATGCCCGCATTCCGAAATAGAATGTCCGTGGTAACGACTGTCCAGAAGCGGAGGCCCAGAAGTGTCTTTTTGATGTGGCCAAACTTCATCTTGCCATGAGTAACGTGGCCGCTACTTTCGAGGCGATGACGAGCGACTTTGATATCATAATCGTTCACAACCCAGCGATTGGGCTGGTCGACCGTGCCTGGGATGACGAAGTAGCCGAGTATGCCAACAGGAACGGTGATGAGTGCGCAGATGACGTACATCCAGCGTCAGCCTTCGAGGCCTGTCTGAAAGTAAGTACCTGCTGTCTTGAATAGGTAGGAGAGGCTTACCATGAACGCCTTCCAGCCGACTTGACGCGCCGGCCTGAATCAGACTTGTCGTCAACGTGCCAGCTGCTAAGCCTGTGTAGAAGATACCGCCGCGTCGAGCAATCTCGTGACCCTTGTACCAGGATCCCTTGGGTTGTGAGCATGATCACGAGTCAAGGGTGGAGAATGATGTAGACGTACTAGCACATAATGAATCGCGGGGAAGAACGCTGCCTCGACCCAGCCAACCATGAACCGGTAAGCGGCCAACTCGACGTACGAGTTGACGCGATATTGTAGGAGAGTAAAGACGCCCCAAAGAATATCGCATCCTGGTATAAGCCAGTGTATAGGAATATAGGTCATAATGAACCTACAACCTATATCAGCATACACTCACACTTGATGACCGGTGAGCTCACAGGAAAGGTATTTGCCCTAACACAGAACCCAACGTAAACAGCGTTTGAAGTTGAACAAGTTCGTTCCCACTGAAGCCGAGGTCTTCTTTCATGCCAGCAACGTAGGCACTATTGAGATTAGACTGGTCGATATACTTCACTCAGTATCCCAGAACTGAGTACGGCACAAGGAACATATCGATCTTCGAGATCAGGCGGCGATCCTCTTTGCTGTCGTCGTCGGCGAACCATTTCACCTGCCACCACTTCCGGCGCGGAATGGCAGACATGTTTCAGGCGGGCTGTTGATGAGTGTTTTGGAAGACTTCAATGATGATTGTATACCTTTCATATAGTGTTCCCGTTACGATTGCCCGGACTTGTCCCGAGTATCTCTAATCGCGCCATGCTATCATTGTATCTTGCGAGCCCCCAACCCACAATGCCCCATCGTTCGGGCTGCCGACACCGGCATCCTCCAGGTGCGAATACATGCTTCAATGCAAAGTGGATGCGACTGTAGGTGAAGCCGAAGTATAGAAAGAACTTGGCATTTGAAGAGACTTCGGCACTCAGATAAGAATGTCAAGCATCCGGGTAGTTACAACGAATGTGATTGGTATGGTTTCGAATTTGCCTGGGCGAGGTTGCAGGGCTAAGACATGACGTGCTGCTTCCCCGCAATGTTGAAATTAGCTAGACTGCCCTCGACGAAACCATGAGAAAGCCTTCAAGATGTTGAGACTCGGCATCGGCAATGTGTAGATTTTATACTGGAAAATATGGCCTGGCTCCACGTAGCTTGACAGTTGTCGAGTCTTGCTGGAATGATGGCTGAGAAGATGTGACGCAGAAATCGAATGCACCTCCCAATTCGCTACCGTTTTGACCATCATGGGAGATTATCGCCGGAGATCCGCATTGTTGCTGCATTCAGTTGGCGACTGCGGAAAATCCACGTGCATTTCAAGATCAATAAAGAGCAAATTGATGAGGAAGTGAAGGCCGTTAAGCTACTATATCTTACGCTGGATCAGCTCTCGAAATCTCCCATGTATACCTTCATGCAGTACCCAGCGATACAATCTCACACTTGTGGTGTCCCATAGAGGTGGAAAAAGGTCGTAGTGGTAGCCCCGTACAATGCATCTGGCGATGCTATTCGCGATGTTAACGACAATGAAATGTAATATCTGATGGATAACAGCTCATAGACCTTCTTTGTCGCCTGCAGCGAGGAATTGGTCGTATTGAAGCAGACAGCGGGGTGACGTCACGCAATCTTTTGTTGGCGTGAACGCGCCTGAAGTCCCGAGCTTCAACCAGGACCCAAGCCCAAACTATTCAAACTATTCATCACTCAAATACATCCTTATTTTATCGCAACACCTTGTTGGTTCTTTTCTCACCCGATGCTAGGATGCATACCACTGCTCGTGGTAATCGCGAAGATCGACGTTGCCACCCAGCGCTTCAGCACGAAGCCATGGAGTGAGATCGACATTGGCCGCTTCTGCTGGATCTGATGCTGCAACGTCCTTCATCGTCCAACCATTCCCTAGCCATGCGAATCGATTCCCTTGCCGATTTAGATACGTGTATTCCCAATCTTCCCACCGCGGCTCTCTGCGCACCGCGTTCACGTGCGCTGCACTGCCAGGCCATATACCATGGATCCGCCCCCCTTTGATACCGCCGTTGTGCCATGAGCTGCAGTATTCGCTCATGACTGTGCGTAGGAAAAACGACTCGCAGTACGCGCGGAAGTCGCGTGTAGCTGCTGCAGTGGGGGCCATGCTGCGGATGCCTTGCGTGGATGCCTTCCTGAGGACGCGTGCGCAGTATGTGACCTGGTTTTCGACTGAATGGCATAGGGTTCCTGCCGGACCGGTGGCATTGGGTCCAAGCAAAATCAAGAAATTGGGAAAGTCTGGAGCGGCGATGCTGAGATACGAATCTGGAAATCCTGGAGAGCCGCCAGGCCGCCATGCTTCCTGAAGGTTAATACCCTTAGCAACGATTGGGAAAGCTGTGCTGAAATTGATATCATGCCCGGTAGCGCAGATTATGGCATCGACTTCTCGGTGGGTTCCTGATGCGTATCAGCGATCCTCCTCTGTCTTCATCCGTGGTGAGATCTGAGCTTACCATCCTTAGTCTGGATACCTGTGCGAGTAAACCTTTCTATTCGATTGGTCACGTAGTTTACATTATTCGCCGCCAAAGCCTCAAGATAGCCTGGGCCGGGAGTTAGACGTCGACAATTTGGTGCGAAGTCAGGAATGATTTCGTTCAAAAGATCGACCCTGTCGCCAAGCCGAGTCGACATAAGCTTTGTGATGGTCTCAAGGGGCGGTATTATTCTTCTCGCCTCCTTTGAAAATGCCTTCAAATCGACTGAAAAGTTCGGCTTCCAGTTCTTTTCGGAAACTGAGGTACGCTTATGGACTAGATCTTGCCGCTTCTATGCGATCTGCCACAAACTGTTCGAGGTGCTCGCCTCCAATGGCAGCTGCCACCCAGGTCTTGTTGCGCGCATAGTGATCGATTCTCGCGGCAGCCTTTTGCAATGGCGGTAGAATTGGCAAACCGGATGCTCCATTGCTACATATTTATCAGCATATTGATGGTGAGTAGAATCCAGGCTTACTCACCCGATTATGGCGATTCGTTTCCCTGATGGCTCGAAAGCCGGGTCTCAATTACTACTGTGTCGCAATAGTCCTTCGAACTCGTCCATCCCAGGGTAGCTTGGAAGGCGTGGGTCAGAGAAGTGGCCAATCCCCGTGATTAAGAAGTCAGCCTCGTCAACGTGGTTCCCATCCTCCGTTTCCACCGCTATAAGCCACTTCCCTTTCTCTTCCGACCATTCGGCCTTGGTCACTTTGCTGTGCAGGCGAATATACTTGCCAAGCTCGTGCTTCTCAACGATGCCCTTCCAGTATGCCTTGATTTCTGCTCCTGAAGCATATGCAGTACTCCACGTGGTGGAGGGCTCAAAGGTCGCTTGGTAAGCATGCGCAGGCACATCACAGCGAACGCCTGGATAGATATTGCCGTGCCAGACACCCCCCCTTTATCCTGGTAAGTAAACGTTATTGCTCCAGCCCACGACGAAGATACTCACTACGTCCGAATTGCGCTCATAGATGGTTAGGTCGATGTTGGGTA
Organism: Setomelanomma holmii; assembly: GCA_010015745.1. Taxonomy (NCBI): domain Eukaryota; kingdom Fungi; phylum Ascomycota; class Dothideomycetes; order Pleosporales; family Phaeosphaeriaceae; genus Setomelanomma; species Setomelanomma holmii. The sequence continues at coordinate 102,515 of ML978246.1, forward strand.
CTTTGGCAGGAAGAAAGACTGCACTTGTGATGCCGGAAATACCTGCACCAACCACAACGACTCTCAATCGTCTTCCCTCATCCAGTGGATGGTCTTCAAGTTCGAGAGGTAGGAAGACCGTCCTCGTTTGGGGTTTGTTGTCTTCAGATACGTTTACTTCCGCCTCTTCTTCTACAGCTATGATATGGCTGGAAGTGTTCGGTGCGAGGTGGTCGCTGATGGCTTGTAACCGATACTTAGAAGACATATCGAGAACGCTGACCGCACCTTCAATCAGATTGGGTTGCAATGCTCATAACATGTTTGTCTGAGTGGTCTCGTTGGCCCGTATTGCTTCCCAAAGACCTTAGAACGTCGCCATTGTGGATGTGTCGCACATCTTGAGCCGACATCGCAAAAGCCCGCACCACATCGTTACATCTGGCTGAAGGATTATGGTACCTCGGTGTTAGGCGCATTGGTATGCTATGATGGTGGAGATCCATGCTCCAGCAAGTCATGGAGAGGCGCGAGCACGCCACTCAAGCACAGAACATCGTCACTGGCAGCCACTCTACTGCTTGCATTTTATCAGTCGCCCTCAACGACCCGGCAGCAAGGTTCCGAAGTTGATCTTGGCATGTTGTGATGCCCTCGGGCGCAAGCTTATCGGAAATAGCATTACCGACCCGAATCTGGTGTGTAAGTTTTTGTCAAAGACTTGGTGTCGCAATTCCGAGCATACCAACATAACGGCAACTTCGGTATGCCTCGACCCGCGAGCATTGAACAGAATGGCTCAGGCAAGAGGCAAAAGACTTTGCATGAGAGCTCTCGCAAGCAGATCATCCTCAATGGATTCGACATGTTCACACCTAGCCATCTAAGCTTCGGACAATGGCGGAGGCCGGGAGATCGTGCAAAGGACAAAAGAAGGGATCTCACATATTGGACCGACCTAGCAAATATTCTTGAGCGCGGCGACATCACTGCGCTATTTCTGGCAGATACGTACGGTCAGCACGATACCTACAGAGGTAGCGCGGAGCCGACATTGAGGACCGCATGTCAATTTCCCATGGGCGATCCATCAATTCCGGTGACAGCAATGGCTGCAGTCACCAAAAACCTTTGTTTCGCCATTACAATGAGCACGAGCTATGAGTCTCCATTCGTCGTGGCGAAACGGTTCTCTACGCTGGATCATCTTACCAGGGGCGCTTCGGCTGGAACGTCGTCACATCGTTCAAGCAGTCCGGTGCTGATGCTGTTGGCCTTCCGTCAGTTGAGCACGACAAGCGTTATGAGATTGCCGATGACTACTTGCGATGTTTGTACAAGATCTGGGAAAGCTCTTGGGATGACGACGCGCTGAGAGAGGACGCTAAAAGCGAAGTATATGCGGACTTCAGTCGAGTGCGATGGATTCAGCACGAGACGGAAAACTTCAAGATCAATGCGCCGCATATTCTTGATCCGTCACCCCAGCGAACGCCATTTTTATTTCAAGCTGGAACATCTCCGTGCGTCGCATATTCAAAATTGGTCACAACACTCTGACTAACACTCTCTAGTGCGGGCATGGTCTTTGCTGCGACTCACGCGGAAGGTGTCTTCGTATCTGCGCCATCACCACATATCCTCGCCCCTCGCGTGGCAAACATCAGGAAACAGGCCGTAGCTCTAGGCCGTGATCCAGAATCGATCAAAATCTTCGCTGTTGTCACTCCTGTGATTGGCTGAACTGATGAAGAAGCACAGCAAAAGTACCAAGAGGCGTTGAAATATGCCAGCTTCGAAGCCGGCCTGGCATTTTACTCTTCCAACGCCGGCATCGATCTCAGTCAATATGATCTCGACAAAGTCATTACTCCAGATGACGTCAGTGTGGACGGTCGGGTGCATTCTTTGATGAATTCGCCGAAGTACCAGGGAGCCGACATACCGTCATGGACGCCTCGCAACATTGGCAAAGCTGTGAGTATCGGTGGCAATGGCCCCGTACCGGTGGGCAGCGCAGCTACTGTTGCCGACATACTCGAGGAATGGGTCGAGATTGGGGACCTCGATGGGTTCAACGTTGGATATGTGACGACTCCTGGCAGCTTCGAGGACTTAGTCGACCTATTAGTGCCCGAGTTACGGCGGAGGGGAAGATACCCAACTGTGGCTGGGAAGACGTTGAGAGAGAGGGTCTTTGGTGTCGGTCAAAGCAAGCTGAGAGATGACCACTTGGGAAGCACCTATAAGTACGACGTGTATACAGCTGATGGATGATCATCGTGGACCTGGTTGAAGCAGAATCTCTTAGGCGATCGTCGAGTGTTTCGCACGTGGATATAGTACAGCCTGCTCTCAGGCTAAATCTCTCATCTCTTGTGTACCGGCAGCTACTTTGTCTGCGGCTACATACAGTAGCAAAGTTTCCGAGGATAGTCATACCCTTGTGGAGTGTTGAAACTACAATCCTGCTCCTTCCACGTGACGGATCGAGAAAAACTCGAAGTCTAGCTTCCGACAATATTCGTATCTCTGAGCGTGTGTTCCCGAAGTCGACTCATACGAATGCCGCAATGCGTTCCGATATTCGCAACTTGACTCCCGTGTGTATGTCGCAATACTGCGCTATGATTTAATGCTTCTGACGCCTAGCTCAGCGAGTCACGCATCAGCATATGGGTCGGTTCTCGACTCGCGTACCTGTACCATGGTATTGGCCCCTCCTGGGTATATATTTACCATGCCCTCGGGTCCGAAGACATTATTCCTGCACAGTATACCCTTCGATAAGCACTTTGCCTTTCTCGCGATGGCTGCAGCACCACCCTTAGCCATTGAAGAAATGTCGAAAGCGTTGCCCTTGACGAACGTGCAAGAGTCAAGCATTGCTACTTCGAGCACAAATTACACGCCTCGTACCCGCTGGGAGAAGATACAATATATCATCTGGGATGGTGGTCAGCGGTCTCCAGAAGAACGCAAGCTTGTACAACGATTGGACTTGTACGTATTGAGCTGGGCAACGTTCGGGTACTTCGTTCGCCTCCTTGATTCTACCAACATTAGTAAGTCAAATCGGCTTCGCTATGTACAATCCTCAACATGCTCACATAACCACACAGCAAATGCCTACGTCTCTGGCATGAAGGAAGATCTGAACTTCCACGGCAACCAGTACAACCTCCTCGCCACATTCTTCACTTGTGGCTATCTGGTTGGGCAAATACCATCGCAATTTCTACTCACTTGGATTCGACCAAGCGTGTACCTTCCCACCGTCGAGCTGTTACGGTCTATTTTGACCTTCTGCTTTGCCGCAGTGCCTAATGTTAAGACCGTCTTCGCACTTCGCTTCCTTCTTGGCATGCTTGAGTCGCCATTCGCCGTTGGTGTCCTGACGCTTATGGGCAGCTGGTACACGCCACGTGAGCTCGGCAAGCGCATCGCCATCTTCTATTCCGCGTCATATGCCGCAAGCATGTTCAGTGGATACCTTCAGGCTGCAATCTATCGAGGAATTAACGGTACTGCCGGGCTTGCTGGGTGGCGCTGGCTGTTCATCTTTTGTGGCATTATTTCGATCTGGGGCCCGCTCTGGGGTTACTATGCGGTCCCAGATAATCCGTACACGACTAAGGCCCGATGGATGCCGAAAGATGAGCCGGAAATGCATATTGAGCGCATGAGCAAGATTGACCGGAGAAAGCCCGTGCCTCTGACGTGGAAGAAGCTGAAAGCCATCGGGACGCATTGGCCACTCTATGTCTTTACCTTTACCTTGATGTGAGTAGTAAGCCATGACGCCTGAAAGATACTTACCAAAGTTAGGTGCCACCGTGTGGTCACTCAACCGCTCAACTACTTCACCGTCTGGTTGAAGTCGCTCAATCGGTTCACGGTCTATCAGATCAATCTGTTTCCGACGGCGGCGCAAGCTACAGGCTTGGTCTTCACGCTCTTATACGGCTGGCTCGCCGATGGTCTGAACAAGCGTTGGCAGATTCTTGTCGTTCCGGCGGTGAGTAAACATGATCTTGTTGCATCAACGATAACGCTAAAAATATCAATAAAGGTGCTCAATTTCATTGGCATGATATTAGTGGTTTCGTACCCCAATTTTGGCGCTATCTTCCTCGGCTACCTCCTCAACGCCACATCCTGGGGTTTCTGGCCGGTCTTGTACGCCTGGGCGATTGAGCTCATGCATAAGGACATGGAAGAGAGGGTCATAGTCATTGGCGTTGCGCAGACTTTTGGGCAAGCATTCATCGCTTGGGTGCCGGTTCTTATTCTCAACGTGGGCAAGTATGCACCACGCTTCCCCATGGGCTTTGCTGTGATGAGCGGAATCAGTGTGCTGCAATTCTCGTCTATCTTCATCATCCGTTGGTTCGTGAAGCGCGAGGCAGAAAGAGAGGGAGCTCAAGGCTCTTCTGAGACCGATACTGAGGGCTATCAAAAGGATCCTATTGCATAAGGTAGGACGGCAAGGACGTCAGATCCGTCGTGGAGAACCAAGTAATCATAGACCCGAGTTCCGAACTGGCCTTACCCTACGTTCATTACCTTCTCGAGTCGCAAGAATGATTGAATGAGATGGTACTCGCTCGCGACTCAGGTCAAGCTTCCTACTGTGAAAAATGAATTGGGGCGTAACATGTGACAGAAACCTCGCCTTCTGCGTAGCATTAAACACAATGTAAAATATAGCCTGGTTGTGGCAAAGAACGTGGGCCCCTTCAATGCACCGTCTGCGGTTCCTCCGCACGATCTTTGAAGTCGTCAAGCAGTAAACCGCTTACACTCTCCACGATACCCTCGACAGCGGGACATACTGAACCCTGAAATGTACAGCCATGTCGGTGGCTGTACCCTGTCTTATCAGGCTCCGTCCAGCTCGGTGACCTCATCCTTTCCACATCTTTGCAGAGACTTGACAGACTCCAACCTGCGAAGGGGGGATTCGGGCGTGGCTTTACAAAATTGAGGCATTTCAGTTCCTTCGTCAGTGCGCCCACCAACATGGAATTGCATGTGAAGGACAGGTGATCTGCCCTCGGGCACTTGTAGTCGTCTGCACTCCACTTCTCCATCCACAGGTAGCAGACTGAGATGACTTCCTCGATCGCCTTCAGTCGAGTTGTGTGAATCACATCTACTCGTGATAAGCCTTGAGAAACACAAGGCGGAGTGCCGGGCCCTACGGCTAAGACCGTGTTGCAAGACAGGTCATCGCCTCGTCCCCAGTGTCTGCGTTTCGGTCTCCTTTCAAGCGTTCTTTCAACTGCTTCGAACTTTCTTTTCAACCCGTCAGGGACGCTATTGCCATCGTATATCTCACTTTGCCCATCAATGACCGATTTGTCGACGCCCTCACTATTGTCTTCGTGCACCTCCCAGACTGCGAATGGTGCGCCTGTATCGTTAAGCGTTAAGAGTGTGTCTCCTGTGGGGTCAATGACAATGATGTCATTTGGGATGGAGCTCATTTGGCCTCGAGACATGTAGAGAGAACTATTCGCTCGACAAAGGAGAAACACTGAAGGTCGCGTCGCGGAAAGTAGACGCGTCGTGCTAGGACGACTAGATCGGACGATGGCTCGTGCATACTGATTGATCAACGGAAAGTCCTGACACAAAACAATTTTAAAGTGAAGGTTTTCGAGACCTTGATCTTTCAATCAAATCGTCTATATTGTCGTGCGAGTCGGATGTACGAAGCATGGTGCGTTGTGGCCCTCTGCTCTCTTCGTCGAATTCCATAGGTCTGGGCTGTGGCTAGAGATCTTAGACCACTTTGGGCCTGGCGCCGTCGGATTTCAACCGCTGGGTGTTGACTTTCGACGGGTGACTCAGCGGTGGCTAGTGCCCCACGTTTTCAGTAAGGCGCGGTGGCTAGTGCCCGTCGAATTTCAACGCCCAGGTGTTCAATTTCAACGGCACCAGCCACAGTACGGACCCGTCGAAATCCGATCGGGACAGTCGAAACCCAAACGGGAACATCGCAATCCAAACGGGATGTCGAATTGCGACGGCACTAGCCACAATAGGGACTCGTCGAAATCCAGCAGCTCTACGTGGCAACTCCAACACAGCAGCACTTCTTCAAGACACACCATGGACGGCTGCACTCTGCAATCGCGCGAGTCTAAAAAGCTCACTTGGGTTCAGAACGTGTAAGGAAAGCTGCAGTATGCGCCAATGGGGCGTGGGTGTGCGACGTCACATCTTAAAAAGCAACAACTCGCCCCGACCATTTTGACGTCCCGTTCGACACATGATCGGATATACCATACAAGCTGGCGTATAACACGAGCGGCATAGAGCTCAAAGTCGGCAGTGGACTTGCTAGCACGTCGAGGGGCGCATTCTTCTTTCACCTACCAAGAGAGCTTCGCGACATTGTGTACGACCACCTCTGGTCTGGCATTCTCATAGCGTTTCGCTACAAGCAGCTTGTCGTCTTCGCTCGATACAAGGCAGCAGTGAGATACGAAGTTCTTAATGGCCTCCCAGCATGGCTACTGTACTTACCCACCGCGACTTCCTCACTGAAGGCATGCAGCGGTTTCACTACCAGGCACACTTCGCCGATGGCGAGCACAACACACTTCCTCTCTATGAGTACAAGAAGCCAAGACAGACACACGTAATTGTGTACCAGAAGAGTTCGAGACCAAACAGTGTAGCTTTGATCATCGAAGACTCGTCTTCGCAACTGCTCAATCTCCGATACGCACGGAAGCTGAAGGTCGACTATCTCTGCGCTGCCGTTGAGGTAGCCTACGACTCTCGCTAAAGATGCCGGATGCCCTTCAAGGAAGTCCGCGATTTCACATTCAGCAGATGTTGCATGCCTCACGTGGAAGTCTCAATCATACCGAAAGGCGGTCATGGTGTCTGTTCCCAGCCAAACAACAGGCCACCGGAGGCTCCCTTCGAACATATTGAGGTGCTGACCAGCCTGCTCAAAGACAAAGATATTGCATTGCAAGAGTCGGAGCTGATCATGCGCCCTGGGTACCTTCAAATGAAGCACAGTACCCAGTTTCGGTCGGGGCGATGTATCACAGCACTGCCAAGGACCATCGTATCGACTGACATACGTTACGACTTGACATTCCTCGACCTCATTCCAAGAAATTTGCGGCGACTAACGATCAGTGTCGTTGACGATCATTTCACTACGAAAACACAAGACCGTACGATGTGGTACGTTGATGCTATGAAAGAGCTAAGAACGCGACTTCAAAGTGCTCTCCCGAATCTGCTTGATTGTCCTGGAGACAGTATAGATGAACAATACTGGGTACGAAGCTGTGCATTTGTCACCCAAGGGGAAAGTGTCGAGGTTTTGAACGATGACGATGACGAACCAGATTCTGACACAGAGCGGCGCAGGGCCGCGATGCAGAGACTGGACAGCGACGGGTATCTGTGTGCTTGGTGGGAAGTCACCTCATTCCCTGACACTGTCAGTTGCTCGAAAGAACGAGACCGGTACTCGGAACTGGATGATGAGCTCAAGTCGTCTTCGAGGCCCCAGCGTCCATGGTCGGACTGCACAATGGTCACTTCGTGACACACCTGACGGTACATCTTGCGTCAGACACAACAATGTCTCGTCAGAATTTGTTCCAGATGAGTACGAACGGTGAGATTGATCATATATAATGTCAGATAAGTATATGTCCCGAAAGCAGGCAGCACGACATTCACTGCGCGCACTATATACACCCCTTACTATGTATCTTGTCAAAACACAATGTACATCATGCAGTCCCTGACGGGAGTATATATCCAAACTTCACACCTGATGTTTAGTCTTCATCGAGACACAATCTCTATCCACGAACACCTCTTGCGCCGCTCTACACGCACTCCAGTTCTTGGTCTTCTATTCGAGCCGGTCTCGATACCCCAATCACTCCGGCTTTTGACCCTAGGCAGAACTGCAAGCCGGTTTTGCACTTCACTCCTTGGTTCTCAAAATGCTCAGCCTAGAGACTCTATCCCCGACTCGCTCTTCGTTCAGCATATCGACAGTTTCGACTATCCACCCTACTCCACCTTCGACAAGGATCTCCACACTCCCCAGCACCGAGCCCGCCTTGTCTCAAAATTCGCCATCGCTAACTCCATTGCACATACTTGAGCAAACTTCACTTGCCTCATGTGATATCTGCAATTATCTCTTAGCCCATCTCCTGGTGTTCAACGGCCACCCTGACACTGATTTGGCGGATACTATCCTTGAACACGCCTTCAATCATGACTTGAGCGTCACGATCAGTAATCATGTTTGGAACTATGCTATGGAGTACCAGAAGCAGACTCAGCAATCATGGGCTAAGCAACCTTCGCCGCAGTGAGATGTGGACATGGGTGAAGAGAACGAGGCAGTGAATGAGAGCATCAACGATGCTAAGCGAGAAGCTGTCGAGTCCGCAGTCGACGACGTTACCTACGACATGGACGACATGGACATCGACGGAAATGCGGAAGGCAATGCCCAGGACGAAGATGACGATGACATGCGCACTATGGCCAGTGGCGAAGATGATGATCCTGACGATGGCGAAGATCATGAGCTTGAGTATGCCGATGTCGAGAACTATTGGTCTCGCAACGACGATGCTGACCAGACTCGACAGCCTCATCTATCCCCCCAACGACCATGCCAAACAGTGTTCGAAAACCTGCGATCCGTGGATCAGATGCGAATGTTGCGCGAATGTTTCAAGACACCGGAGCAATGAGAATTCGAACGACGCGCGCGGATCGTCAAATGGGTCCGCGGAGTGCAAAGCGCTGCGGATGATATGGTTTGGGCAGAAAAGAATGCCCGCAATGTTATTCATTGACCTGGTTCGGTACAGTAGGCGCTGGAGATCGTGAGCTGACTGCCGACAGAACTTGTCTTTGAACATAGAACTACGATGTAATATGTGATTGACATTATGCTCCTCTTAAGATGTGCACCAAGATGTGAAATGCCCCTAATCTTGTCAGTTCGCATCCTCCACATGATATACATCTACACGAAATCAAAAACATCCCCCTTATCCCCAATCATCTTCCCCACCCTCTTCGTCCCCACAATTCTATCCAGCTCCATTCTTTCCCACTTGCTAAAGCACACCCTAACGTTTGCTTCCGCCCTACTAATCTCAGCGCGCTCGATACTCTTGCCAATGAAGCCCAGGACTTCTTCGTAGAAAATTGGATTCTCCGGCACGCCGTAAAAGACCACTCTTTTCACACCCCGGATGTTGTACCTGTGGAAGTGGTGTGCGCGGCCCGTGTAAAGCAGCAGCGAGTGCTTGCCATTCATGAAGTGCGAGCGTGCTTTTCGCACGTCGGTCTGATCCGTGTATTCGCTTATCGAGGCGTAGGAGATCTCGGTGTCGACGAGGGAGTTGCGCACGCGTACGAAATCGAGGTATGAGGGGATGAAGACCAACACGCCAGCTCCGCCTTCGAGGGGCTTTGGCAAGCGCATGATGGACGGCATGACGGTCGAGCTAAAGTACTTGAAACGGGCGTTTGGATCTGTGAGATGTGATGGCGAGTCGAAGCGCAGGAAGCTTTGCTTGATCCCGTAGGATAATGATTCAATGAGGCCTGAAGTGAAGGTGGCTGTGTACTTGAGTCGTCCAGCAACGTTGCACATATGCTTGTTGTACAGTGTATTGATCTTGGGTGTGAGGAAGGCGGAGAGGACAATTGTCTGACGGATGTACTTGGCGTGGTCGTCCAGATACCATGATCGAACACGGGAGAAGTCGCAGCCGTGCGCATCCTTTGGTTGTAAGTTGAGATGCTCAAAAACAAACTCGGCATGCTCCCAATTTTGCATTAGCGTTGCATCGGCTTGCTCCATGATGACCATCTCGATGGACGATAAGAAGTCGTAGTCTCGTTTCTTCGGGTCGCCAGACTCGATGGCTCGTCGCAAACCCAGTGTTGATGCGAAGATGATGTCGGAGTTGTAGAAGGTTGAGTATAGCTTCAGCGTCTTGCGCGTCAACTTGACGCCTACACGGAACTCATTTTCGTCGTTGCCCTCGAAGAGTTCTCTGAAATCTGCTGGCTTGTCATCCGAAAATTTCTTCTCGTCCAGTGAGAAGCTATCGAGAAATCGTTTCTTATTCTCTTGTTGCTCGAAGCTCGCCAGCTTGGTGATGGACTCCAGTACTCGAACACACGCCTGTTTCGTTTCGAGTAAAAAGAGCACTTTCGGTCGTGTGAAGCCTTGGTCCCGATATTCCACATCTGCATCCTCGTTCGCCGCCGCCAGCTTTGCGTTGTTCTTTAGCACTTTATCCCGTCCAGTTAGAACGTGATTCAGCGCGTGCAGGCAAGTAATATCGCGAAGTCGTCCTGCGTTCTGGACTGTTCTGGCGCCAAAGAGGACGTCCTGGTATGCGAAAATGGAAGGTGCGATAGCTCGCTCAGCGCCCTCCTTGAAAGTGCCAACTATCTTATGGGCATTATCGGCCAGTCGTGCCTTCAATTGGACGTCGCGAGTGCTCCTTACTCGTGGTCGTTCCAGGGCTATATTTTCTGCACTGGGTGTTTGCAGCACACCTCTTCCTCCTCCATACTCAACCTTCTTCGCTGACCATTGATTCTTCGATATTCGTTCCACTCGTATCGCTAACTCGCTTTCATCTTGTGCCGCGAAATGTTTTTCGTACAAGGCTTCTTTGGACAAGTCATCGTCGGCGCCCTCTGGCTCGTTCACTTCTGCGGACTCTTGTACCTCAGCAACGGCATTCCGTGGAGACAGACCTTGACGCTCTGGTTGCAGTACAGCCTCTTCTTCGAAATCCCCAAGCTCATGCAGTTCTACCATCACATGGGGGACTTCCCGGACAACCAAGCTCTCTTGCTCTATCTTGCGCCGCTTCCGACGTGGTTGCTCTGCCACATTATACTCGAGCGGCGACCCATTGGAGAGTATTGGGGCGTGTTGCGACAGCGATTTCATCAGTACGGCATATGCATTTGAGGTGGGTTGTGCGTCTTCTTCGTCGTCTTCCTCAGAGGCAGATGCGTCGGATTCATCAGACTGACTTTCTTCAGGTTTGGGCGATTGTCGCGTCGCGGAAGCGCTGCATGGCGTCAGCATGTCAACTCCAACTGTCGCAAAGCACATCCGTACTCACGCGTCGTCCACCTCGTCTCTCGTTCTCGCCGCCGCAAACCCGCCTCGCTTTCGGCCTCTGGATCCACCTCTTCCTCTTGGTGCTCCCCTGCCCCGACCACGAAACCCGCCTCTTCCTCTCATTGGTGCCATTCTTGTCCTTTCTTTTTTGCGATCACTTTGATATATTCCCAGCTATGTTGTCGAAGTTCAGACTTCACAAGTTGTTCGAGGCTAATGCACATGAAAGTCCCCACCAGAAAATAAAATCTGGTGGCCCGTGCCTAGCGAAACGCACCTGCCCAGATTTCGCGAACAATATCAGTTTACCCCACCTCATTCACGCTGTCGACCGCCTCCCGTCGCCTCACCAACACCCTCACCCCTCGGAATCTCGTCAGCCCACCATGTCCGAGCGAGACTCCTTCCTCCACCTTGCGCGCCCGCTTGGCCCAGCTCCCGTCGGCGCCCAGCCATCGACTGCCCCGCTGAATGTCGCTATACAACCCCAGGTACGCGCCGGCACAGGCAGAGTGAATGTAGCTTCAGTTACTAATACGTCGCGTCAAGGCTGTTTTCTCGATACTCGATCACGCTCTCCGCCGGCCCGCCGACCAAGAACGCGTTATCGGCACACTTCTCGGAACCCGCAGCGAAGATGGCACCGAAATCGAGATCCGAAATTGCTATGCCGTCCCACACACCGAAACAGCCGAGCAGGTTGAGGTAGACATGGACTACCAGAAGCAAATGCTGGCCCTTCACCTCCGTGCCAACCCCCGCGAAGTCCTCGTTGGCTGGTATGCGACCAGCAGCGACCTCAACACGTTCTCCGCCCTCATCCAGAACTTCTACAGCCAACAAGGCGACGGCACATGGCCACATCCCGCAGTACATCTCACAGTATCGACAGTCCCAGGCCAAGACATCGAGTCACGGACATACATCTCCGCACCCATTGGCGTGACTGCTGAGCGCGCGGCCGATTCGTGCTTGTTCATCCCAGTACCGCACGAGATCAAGTACGGCGAGGCAGAGAAGTCGGGACTAGAGCTCATCTCGTCGGCAAAGGATCGCGAGGATAGGTCACAAGAGATCATGACCGATCTCGACTCGTTGGAGCGCGCTGTACAGCACGTCCTGGACATGTTGGAGCGTGTTTCAAATTATGTCAACAATGTGCTGGACGAGGAGGCCGAGCCATCATCAGCGCTAGGACAGTTCTTGATGAACGCTCTCAGTCTAGCACCAAAGGTTGACCCCGCCGACATTGAGCGCGACTTGTGAGTCCACTGCCATCCCTTCCGAAATCTCCACGCTAACACATCCCAGCAACAACCACATCCAAGACGTCCTCGTCGTATCGTACCTCGCCAACACCATCCGCACCCAGATCGACCTTTCGAACCGCCTCGCAACCGCCGCGCTCACAATGGGCGGAACTGATGCTCTCGCTGGCGACGGCCAAAAAGACGGAGGCGACAGGAAACAGGGCGGTGATCGGAGGGGCAAAGGCCGGCAGCAGAGAGCACAGGAAGCATGAATATAATTCGACGGAATGTGTTTAGAAAAAGAGCTTGGGGTCGGCGGCGTGGCTAAGGGGCTGTTCCAGATGATCGGATAATTCGAGACACTCTGGATGCGGCAAATGTTAGCGGAAAGGTTATGGAGCCTCTGCGCGAAAATGTTTGGGACTGCGCGAGTCAATGAGGACCAAGGATATTGAGCCGGGCGTGGGGAGGATGAACGAGCTCATGATGAATGAGCGATATGGCATTACCGGGCTCTGTACCATTATAACAGGCCTATCTTGCATGCATTAGGCCGCGCTTCAAGAGAAGCGTGAATTGAAACAATTCGAAATTCTCCGGACTGTGCCCAACGAATGCGCAAACATGAAGCAACAGTGCCACAAGTCACATGCTGATCTTTTGCGCGCAGTAACGTTGAACAGCAATACTTCGGAAAAGTAATAGAAAGACGACTTTGTATGCCGAAGCTTCAAGCCCTGAGACCATGCCTTTGCCAGCAGAGTGATGAAGTGAGACGAGCTATGTCCAAGTCTTACATGGTGCTCAGCCACTCCAGGCTTTCTCTGGACAAAAAAAGCATGAAATCTAGGATGTACGCCAGAATCCGCTGTTCCAATGCCAGAATCCTTTTCCACCCACGCATGGGCATAGCCATATGCCACGATCAACGCCATGCAAGGTCTATATTCTGGAATGTCGTGCTCGAAGGCCTTTTTGCTTGAGGCCGAGAAGTCAGACGTTCATTCGTAAAGACGTCGATTATACGGTTCGCATCGTTCCCGGCTCCGCGTTTATCTGTCACGTCTCTAACATGCGAAGGTGGTTTTTGATGGCGTCGTCCACTGGGCTTTTGGAACCGCCGGTGCATACTCGATCATGCGTGATGAGTAGCTGTGCGAATCGCTCTCATCCACTCCGCACAGTACTTGCATCATCCCCACCTCCATCCACCCGACTCTTATCCTTCTTCTTCCTCTTCTTCTTCGGCTCGCCGTCCTCCTCACCCCCCTTATCCTTCTTCTTCCTCCCTTGACCCGCACCCGCATCTCCCTTTTCCCCCTCTCCACCCTCCTCCGGGCCTCCATCCTTGCCCAACACCGCGCCCTCATCCGTATCAAACGCCTTCCTCTTGCGCTTCAAATCCTTATCCGTCTCGAGCATATCACTGACCCTGCCTAACTTGACCGTATCCCGGCGTAACATGAACTTGAAATCATCGAGCTTTATCTTCGCACGACGCGCATGGTGCGCGACAGATGCGGCTTCGTGGCATGTTTCGATGATATAATCGGTTATGATTTCGTCGAGGACGCGCACGGTTTCGGGGAGCGGAAAGTCGTTGTCGCCAAAGGCGCGGAGGAACGATTCTACTGAAGAGGGCGTGTTAGTTGTTTGTGAGTGGGCGTCGTGGGTGCGGCGGAGGGGGAGGCGTGGGAGAGGTGGGATTGGCATTTTGGCGGGTGGGTTGAGTCGCGGTTTTGCGATTCGTGTCGATGTTCATGGGGTGTAGAGAGTAGAAGAGAGAGAATCCAGGAATATCATAAGATGAAGAAAATACAAGTGAAGGTAGAGGCGCGACAGACAAACGAAGGCTCTGGGTGAGGGTGAAGGCACACTTACAGTCTGGCGTTGGGAACTGCTGGCCCTTCTGGCGCAATCGCATGCGCACTTCCGTCATCTTGTGAGCTCACACGTCGCCCAGATTGTTTGCTGTCTTGGAGTGCTAAGACACTTGTGCCTTCACCCGACGCGCGATGCGCCTGCCCTCTCCTTGTGTCTCGCGACCTTTGTTGGGTTCCTGTATTTCTCGTGGGCGTGCGGTATTTGTGACTATTTGACGATCGCTAGCACTTCTATCGCAGAGCGGGGTCGGTCGGCTTGAACAATGGTAATAGCTAGAGGATGGAATTGAAGTGGTGGTTCGAAGTGGTAAAGTCGCGACTTCCTAGCACATGCGATGACGATCTCCCGTGCACGCGCACAGACACCTCTCACATTCAACACCACCAATCTGTCCGCAACATCAGGCATCTAGACACACTCCACTTCCACGCAACACGTCGCCGGCCTTACACGCCGAATCCCGCGCACACCCCAATCAAGATGGTATGCATCACTCCGCTGCCTACTACCTATGCAACAACTAACAGACCGTTGTTCAGACTGCCCTCTTCAACTTCCAGTCCCTCCTCCTCGTCATCCTGCTCACAATCTGCACCTCGACATACGCGCACTACGTCTTCCCCGGGATAATCGACCGCAACAAGGACAACTACTTTGTGGCGCCGTTTTGGAAGGCTGCGCGCGTGGGCGAGCGCATGAGTCCGTATGTTAGCATTGCATGTGTGGTCATGGCTGTAAGTGTGATTTCTTGATTGGGGGAGGAGAGATGGTAAGATGGGAAGGGAGCGTGGTATGATCGGTGTGGAAATTTGGCTGTGGCTGACTTTGGATAGGCGCTTGAGTTCATGGGATGAGCGACACGTTGCGTGCGAAAGGGACGAGAAGACATGGGGGAGATATCAGAGGACGACTTGAGATGTGCATATAGCGTGGCGTTATTTCTGGAGTTCAAGACAAGGTTCATATGAGGAATGGAAATGATGTGGAAGCCGAACCACCATGCTTGCTTCACGAAGGATTTGAGGATGATCAGGCGGTTGCAGGCTGCTGCTGGTTGTGATCGTACATCAACTTCATGTTGTCATTGCTGTTATTGGTCACAGGTGTGAGCGGTCCGGTCTATACATGAGACGATGTGTACATGTACCATTACCAAGAAGACCGCACCGTGTAAGACTGCATTGTCGATTGTCCATGATTTGATACGGCGTTTTCAGTGTGGATTTGCACGTGACCAGAATCCGAGACCAACGTAATTCGAGATAGGGACAACAGCATGTTCGAATATTGTTTCGCTGCATCGTAACATTAAAAGTATATACAAGCTTAACTGCTCCTAGCTATCACGCCAGCTCGCAGTCAAGTTTCCAAGCCAGATTTTGTCCCAACCCACGCAGAAAGGTCAGAGATGCATTAGTACAGTTGTAAAGTGTACCAGCACCATCAAAACCAAATCTAAACCACCAGTTGCCCGTAACCTATAACCAGTTTGCCATACAAGAGATGATAATACACAGACGTACCCAGCGCCTATTGAACACCAATGGTTCAGGCGCAAGACGTAAGAGATGAGATTTCTGACAGATTTTGGTGGTAGATGATGAAAATGAGGAAACACATTGGCAAGATCGCCCACCCATTGGTGGCGCATGTGTCCTCGGAAAAGAAACACAGAAGTCTATGACACAGAAAGGTTGAGGCAGAAGAAAAGAAACAACGGATAACAATCTTAACAATAAGCACTTGCGAAAGTCCGACTCAACTGACTTGCACTAGTCCTTGCGACTCGCCTCTCCCTTCTCAAAGCAACCATGGAGCCCTTGACAAGACTTGGCACGCTCATGCGCACCCTCCACATCGCTCGCATCCTCGACAACCACATCATCGTGCATGACGAGGTCAGGCTGGCTGTGAGCGTCGTCCATCTCTTCGTCGTCATCGTCGTCGTGATCGCTAACTAGACCAGGGTTAGACTCAACTGTATTAGGGCTGAGGTCTACTGGAGAAGCAAGTAAATCACCACTCTCTGACTTTACGAGCGAGGGAAGTGACAATGGAAGGCGCGCATGACCCTGTGAGATGCCCTTCTTGCTTCCTGGTCGCGCGGCTGGAGCCTTGTTACCGGAAGTAGCGGAAGGACCGTTCGCAGGGAGGCGACCGAGCTGTGGCGGCTTGGTTGTGATCGGAGTCGGGAGAGCGCTAGTGTCCGCGAAGTCGTCGTCCGAGGTTTCTATTGCACTCAGGTCAACCTTTGCACGTGAAGTCTCCACAAGTGATTTGAGATCACCTGCAAAACCTGCATTCCGTAGTTGAGCTTCCAGATAGGGCGTCGACGATGATTTCTTAAGGCTGGCTGGACTGGCCGACTTCGGAGTGTTACGTGGCGTGTCTGGATGTTGACGATGCACGTCTTTGGCCACTCTGGGAGGAGTAGCCTGCGTCGCCAGAGGGTGCACGATACCGGGCGTGGTCGGTACAGGAAAGCTAACTGCGGGCGCGGCTGCAGTAGCCGGGGTGTTAATCGGTTCAGTCGCGGTGACCGGCTGGCCGACCTCGTTGACATCAACTGGAACGCCACAAGCTATGGCTGCCTGGTCGTGGCTCTTGAAAACCTGATTGTGCTTGATGCGACAATGGTTGAGGAAACCTTGCGTGTTTGAGAAGTTGCTGTGCTCGCACTTAGCGCAGTAGAGCCGTACCCATTGACCATCAGTGGAACGCTTGTGCAGCAGAGGATCGATCTTTGGCGCAGGTGCTGGAGTTTCACCAAGGGGCGCGAGCTTCAACATTCCAGTCGAAGTTCTCGACGTGCGGGCTCGATTCGCTGACCCAAAGTCACCGAAGCTGCCGCGCGTCGTCCTGCCCTCACCGACGCCAAAGTAACCGTGGGCCTGCTGCGCAAGTGCGCGCTCGGATATAGGATCAAACTTGGGATCCGAGATCAGCCATTTGGCGTAGTGGCGAGTGTACGGACCATCTGTAACCCCCCAAGGAGCCGCATACTGAGGCGTCGTGAGGCCAGAAGCGGGCTGTAGAGATGCGCCGACACCAAGGCTGAGATCCTCAGAAAGACCTTCAGATCCTGGAAATGGGATCAGAGCGCACCGCCGCAGCTGCTCGAGTGCAACTTGACACTTGGCGAGTTCTTGCTCGATCAAACGAAGCTCGTTGTGCTTGAGCAAGATCTCCATATCGATTTGCGCCTCGATCGCTTGTTGCACAGGCGTCAATCCAGAGTCCATGGTTGTTGCGGATGAGTTGACAGACTCTGATTTGGAAGCTGGCTTTTGCACTCTTAATACCTTGCTCTTGCTCTGACCCTCTTTCCGTGATGGCTGCGCCTTCGGCCGCGTCTCCAATACTTCCGCAGGAGCGGCCTTGGGCGCGTCTTGTGCAAGGGCAAACTTTGTAGGCTCAGGAGCTACTCCAGTCATCGAGTTCGCACTTCCAGTCACGAAACTTTGCTTTACCTCACCATGCGCCCCCTTCCACTTCTTCACTACATGCGCATGCTGCGCTGCAGCCGGCTCGGGGCTGTCAGTCGCTTTCCGCTTGATTTTGCTCATGAAGTTTGGCATCTCGACGACCGGCAGCGGTCTTGACTTGTGCAGCGTTGACTTCTCCATGATCTTGTCGCCAGGCGACTCCGTACTCCATGGGAGGCGGAACATGGACTGCATGGTGAGAGAAGTGGAAGTGGTTGCCTAGCGAAAACAGCGCTCATCTGTCGTGGCGGGTGTATTGCGCATCAAAGTCCGGAAGCTAGAAGGCTGCGGAATGACGTCGCAGCAGTGGCGGCAAACAGCGCGCACTCGAAAATGAAGGCGAAAGAGCGGGTTATTACAAGCAGAAGTGTTTATTAAGTGTACACGAGGGAGTGGAAGAAGGGCAACAACAAGCAGTTAAGCCGTTGTGGGGTGACGTGGTGGTGGTAGGCAGCTGCAAGGTGTTGCGAAGATCTACCGGACACAGCAGGCGAATGGGAGGAATCCGCCGCACCAGCGCGAAAAGCTGGGAAAATAAAATGGGAGCCTGCAAGAAACGGGGACGCTGCAGCTGTGCAGGGCTGCAGGAGGCCGTTAAATGGGGTGGTGGGCGAAGAAGGGGGAGTCGCGTGAAGGCGGGTGTTGGTGTTGTGTTGTGAGGACGAAGACGAACTTGAAGATGGGGGGGTCGGTCCTCTCTGGAGTTCCACGGCCTGCAGGCACGCTAATAATAGGCTAACTGCAATAGAGCAGCCACGACCGGGGTACGCTGCCCCTGATTGGCGCCCCACGACATGTCTCATTCTCGAAAAGCCGTGGAATCTGTTGGCACAGCAAAGTAATACATCATGAGCGATTATCGCAGTCCTCCAATCTGCTCGTGATCGTGGTGCCGCCGTTTGCATCGCGCTGCTTGCAGTCTTTGGGTGGAGGCGCTGGAGTATTAGTTCGATCGGTAGCAAGTCTATCAGATCAGCACGCATATCTACATCATACTGGGGCACTTGGCTGCGGCGCATAGACTAAGTCGCTGCCAGCAAACGTTGGACGAGTCAAACTGTTTCAGCGCGGTTATGTCATACATCGTACCGGGATCCCGCGGCCACACTTTGCGACAACACCACCCAGCGATCGTTATCAAGTTATCGCGCATTCAGCTTTCTTGTTTTTTGCTGTCTAGGCTGTAGGAATGATATGAGACCTTTGTCTGCATGTGAGACTTTGGAAGTGATGCGCCGTGCGACCACATATGCACCTCCGCGGCGCACCTATGATTAGAATAATCGCCCTTTCAACTATCGATATCGTGATGGTGTTGAGCCGGGCGGCGCGCCACGCCTCCTTGCAGAGTAACGAGGTTTGTCATGATGAGAACGGCCGCCAAGGCGCTACTGCCTTCTCTGCCACCACACCCCGGCCCACTTACCTCGCATACGTACGCCACCAGACGCCCTAAAACGCACACCACCTCAACACCATGGATGCGATCTGTACGGTGAAGATCACGATATCGTCATGTGATCTGATCTTATCTGAGACTGAAGAAGTCTGCGAGACCGCTGGACGTATTTACTGTTGTAGACGGCACACCAGATCCAAGACTACCGAGCGATTGCGCTCCTCGTCACAATGATGCTAACTAGGCTGCGGCTCCGGTTGCCCTTCCGGTTCGAAAGTGTATTGGCTGAGTTCCGGTCCTACCCGCGTCAGCCGGACTCCCGGCCAAAACTTCGACCAGCTGTACTGGAACAAATGTCGCAATGCCCAAGCCATATTGTATACTAAATAACCTCAAAATAACTCAAATGGACATTCAGAAATGCTTCGGCTGGTCCACAGGCCGTGGTATCGAGCTTGGTGGCGATGGAAAGTCTTTGCGACCATCCTCGCCATCCGCTCCATGTTGTGATGCATCAAGATTGTAACCATTCATTCCTTCAGCAACGTCGCTTTCGAACTCGCCCTTCGTTGGGCTCGCAAAATTCGCGAACGGACAACTTGCGCCCTTCATCGCATCCTCAATCTCGCTGTCACTCTCACTCCCATCATGTAGAATCTTCTTCCCATGCAAATACCCCTCAGGCTCAATCTCAGGCACAAGAACCTCCTCTTCAAACTCATCGCCATCACGTACATACCACTTCGCGAACAAGTCGTTTTGGATCCAGATGACTTTCGACAGCGCTTTGACGAGCGCGATCTTCTTATCCATCTTCATGCGCGGATGCGAGAGGATCGCTTCGGTCACGACGTCCTGGATGAAGGATAATGTGACGCCGATGTGCACGTATTCAACGTGTAGAGGGTGTACACGCCCTTGGCCGACGTGCATCATGCCTACTTTGTCCAAGTACTCCCAGAACTCCATCTTTGTAGGGTCAGAGCAGAGTTTCGTCAGATAGCCGCGCAAGAAAATCTTGCGATGTAGGATTTGTGGTGAGTTTTCGGTAAGGTTGGGATCTATAGGGCCAGAGAAGGATGTGCTGCGGGTTTCAAAGGCGCGCGCAGTAATATCGTATTGCAGGAGCTTTTTGTAGACGATGTTCACGATAGCGGGAATGAGTGCTTTGATGTACTTTGCACCGCTGATCAGGGCTTCAATGTCGCCTTGAGCTGTGTCAGCAAGTATCATCGAGTGAGACCAGAGTGCTTACGGGAGCTGAAGTCTAGGAACGAGTGCAGATACTGTATCCGGGCCTCAAGGTTGGTGTAGAGCTCTTTGCGATCGATGTGCTGCATCGGATGACGCGCAAGAGGTGCCATTTTCAGCGTGTTGGTTGTCTGTTGCGAGTATGTTGGTGCAGTGTCCTTGCGAGAATGTGCAATCGTGATGCAAGCCGCAAGTTGTTGTTTCGAGCGGGTGCGTAGGTATCTGATGTTGCATCGATTGCTTTACGGTTGAATACCTTATAAGAGACCATCGTATTCTCTGCCGAGACGTCCGTGTTGGCAATTGTTTTGTGTCGTGAAATTGTGGTGTGGTCGGTCGTAAGATCTCCAGATTTGATGGCGTGACACGCGTTAGATGCAGTGAGTCGAACCACCACCGAACAGCATCTCAACAGAGGCAGTGGATTTGCTGACCTTAGATAATCTATTGGCTCGCGATAGATTCCGCTGTTTTCTTGTGCAGTCCCTAAAGCTTTGAGCAAACGATATCCTGCTACAAGACTGGATGGTCGTTGCGCGTGTTGCACAGACTTATACTAAATCAACGTACACTGGTTCTCCGCCGGCAAGGCTCGGGGGTTTGATGATGCTTCGCGCAACTTCCGGCTTCTTCAGATATTTTTGGAACCAACGCTAACTATCTACACAGTATTCTATCAAACGGTGGGTTTCCGAAACGGACTGGCTATCTGCTAGACAGGAACCGCATGCCCTAACAACAAGGTTAATACCCGATGATCCCAGAAGAGACTCATCGCCCTGCATGATGAACTGGCGGAGCACGAAGTCTCCCGCTTAAACGTCTGCGAAAGCAATACTAGGCGCGATTGAACCGTCGGTATCGTATCGCAGAAGTTTACATCCCAGTAAGGCCTTACACATCTCTGCTTGCAACTGTGCGCGAGAATACACCAATTTAGTTTTGGCATTACAACCTGCAGACCGGCGGATCTCGCTGGCTTTAGCCTTTCTCAGGAAGTATTGCTTCTGGTGAGCAATCCGCCCATCTTGAACAAGCTCTTGGTAAACAGAATTCTCTGAGAAGATCAAATCATTATTGAGCTCGGAACGATCGTAGTAAGAGCCATAAATAACCATACTCTTCAGCAGAAGTAAAGAAGCAATCTTGGCATCCGTTTCAAAGCCTTTTGGAGGATGCGAAGCCCGTAATATGTCTCGGAGAAGAGTCATCGAGTTGCGTGCGCCGACCATACCGGAGGTTGCAGTGATTTTGTACAGTTTACAATGCGTAAGATGAAGTACGAGACTGTTCGGTAATTCCGATACGACCATGCTTCCAAAATCCAGTGACAATTGCGTTAAATTTTTATTGGAGCGTTCCAGCGTGGGACCCATGATGGACATGTAGCATATTGCTGTCCAAGCCTACCGAATGCCAGTGCTTGGGCTAAGATTTTGTGACCGTCCCCAGCCTGAATTGCTGCTATCGCAAGCCTCGTATACGTGTACGTGAAATCCTCTGAATAATCGACCAACCCCGTGGGGTATGCACCTTGCATGCCGCCTTGCATACCGAAAAGCGCATAGATGCGGCCCCGGTTGTCAGCACACCCATGTAAATGGTGATCCCATAGGAGTTGCAAGATAGAATTCGGTTTCGAGATCTGTGCTAGTAAAGAGTTGATACTTTCCAAAGCATACATAGTGTCGGTGGAGGACGTGGACAGAATTGATCTGAATCGGCGATGAGTGCGGCAGTAAGCAAGAAGCTGCGCTGTGCCATAACAGAGCTAAGCCCAAGGCAGGCGAAAGCTTCCGCAGTGAAGCGTCACAGCATATGTCTGCGTTACTTCTTGCAGCACCCAGCGGCGTGTAAACCATGGCCGCATCAGAAACGCTGTGAGCGAGCTTCCAAGCATTTCGAAAATCCCTTCAAGATCTATCGCCGTTGACTTCGTTTGTAGAAAAGCCAGTCTTGGAAAAGGGCGAAGACAGATGGGATATCATTTCCTTCTGTAGCCGATCCAAGCCATACGTGGGCTTTCGTTGCGCGTTCATAAATGTGGCTCACAGACATCACTTTCTTGGCTTTCTCTGCATTATCTGCTTGGTTTATGTATATTGCATCGATCCAAAGGTTCTTCGATACGCGCATTTTTCATGCATGCCGTAGCATGACTTCGACATTCTTCGTGATATGAAGAAGCTCGTAGTCGCACGTGAGCGCTCGGGAGGGCGGCTGTGCACCCCAACAGTATGAGACACAGTGGTAGGTTGAGGTCGGGCCGCTCGTTTCGACGAAGCTGTCGATTTTGCGTGGGAACAGGCTGCCGACAAGCGGGGCCTCGAATGAGGTTGGCAGGTTCCAGTTTGAGCACTCAGGTCTCGGTCTCTGCGTCGATGGGGACATATCGATACCCTGCTTCAGATGCCTCTATGGCCGCTAAGTTAAAGCAGTTGTGTTGCTGTTGCTGGGATTTTAGAGAGATTTTACCACATCTCCGTGAAGGACGAGAGTTGTTAACGCGTCCAAGGCTGCCTGATCGTGCGGGTGTGGCTGTGACCCCACCATTGGCCGGTGAAGCTCGCAACTGCGCCTGAAGCAGCCGCGTAAAGAATGACCTGCGGCATGCTTTTGGACATCTTCGACATTCAAAACTTGATGGCTGCGAGGCGTATTAGCGACGAGTGGTGGTGAACTTGCCGCCAGAGCGAAATGCGGAAGCAGTTACGTCATTTAGTCCGAGCACAGCACTGTATCATAAGGTGGAGTCATGGAGGCAGCAAACGCGACAAAATGTTGTTGCAAATTTGCTGGCGATTTAGGTGACAGCGATCCTTCATGGTATAATTCACGACAATGTCTAGGCTACCGTCGTCCATTAAGGGCTGCGGCTTACTCCGTGTTAGCGCGCTTCATCACTTCTTCCACGCTCGGAATCGATCTCTGATACTCCAATACAAGCTACCATATGTGCATGGAATTAATTGACGTCCCTTCCGCTCACCCTCTGCTGCTCTAATCTATTTCTTCAGTTCACGATGAGCATCAACAACGTAGCACTAATCGGCGGCACTGGAACGTTGGGCGCACCTGTTCTCAAGGCGCTCAAAGCATCGGAATTCAACATTTTCGTTGTCAACCGCCAAACCTCCAGATCAGTGTACCCACGCACACAGGTCATCACAGTGCCTGACGACTTGAACGTCGACGGTATTGCGCAAGCTTTAAAGGAGAAGGAAATTGACGCTTTGGTAATCACCATCGCTGGTAGCCATGTCGAGTCACAAAAGAAGCTCATCGATGCTGCATTCAAAGCCGGCGTTAAGCGTATCATACCGGCAGAGTTTGGCAGCTGCGACTCCGCAGACGAGAAGACGAATGAGATACTGCCGCTTATGAAGGGAAAGAAAGACGTGCGCGACTATCTGCTGTCTCTGGAGGGCATGCAACGGGAGGACGGGTCAAAGTTCACCTGGACCAGCCTGGTGACCGGACACTTCTTCGACTATGGACTAACTTGTGGCTTGCTCAAGTTTGACGTTAAGGATCGTAAGGCATACATACTGGATGGCGGCAAGATCAAGTTCTCTGGCTCGAACCTGGACTTCATCGGCAAGGCTGTGATCAAGATTCTGGAAAAGCCGGCAGAGACAGCGAACAAACTGCTATACGTACACAGCAGCTATGTTACACAGCTCGAGCTCCTAGAGGCGCTAGAGAATGCTACTGGCGACAAGTTCAAAAGGATCGACCAAGACAGCGAGGAGGAGCTAAAAGTTGCTCGCCCCAAGATGCTCAGCGGTGATAGAGAAGCAAGAGAGGAGGTTGTCGCAGTGTGGGGAGTGGTCGCCTCGGACTGGAAAGAGAAAGAAGGGTTCGCGAACACATTGCTGGGGTTGCAGGAGGATGACTTGGACGAGACAGTCCAGAAGGTTGTCGCTGAGCTACGATAGGGAGATTATCACCTTTTGGAGCGCCGTGAAGATATGCGACCCATGGCCACAGCTCATTCGGTATTTGAGAGCACATACTGGAGGTTCCCAGCTAGGTATGCATAATCTACTGACACGGAAGCTTGATTATCTCCAGATAGCTAATTGAGCTTGTTGCTGCTATTGTCTGTTATATAACCTGGAAGGCCAGTATCACTCGACCCTACAATGCTTTGAATAGCTATTGTTGTTCAGTACCTTTCCCCTGCGTAATCACTTGCATATATATGTTACCTACACGAAAGCTCCCCTTGCTCCTCAGATCACTTTCTCTTGTATTTTTCTTGCTCAACGTTATACATTTGATCACTCAACTACCAAGAGATGATCATGCCCCGCTTCAAAGCCTCCTCAAAAACAGTCACCAACCTTGACCTCCTTCTCCAAGACACTCGCGCTGTCTTGGAGACAACTACACATTCTACCAAGAGTGTGTAGTTGCCATCACCGGCGCTGCAGCTCGCCAAGAAGACCCTTCTGCTTGGTTTGAGCAAATGCAGCAGGTGGTGGAGGGGGTCGAGGAGGTGGTATTCAGTCACAGTGGGGTGCTGTTCCTCTTGAAGGAAGATCTCCGAGGTGAAGGTGAGCTTTTCATGACTGCGCTTTCACCATGGCAACCCACTCACTGACCATTAACAATTTAGCTGCGCTGGCGAAAAAGATGCTTCCTCCTCCGCTCCCTCACCGCAACATGTCAGCTGCATCGCTCGTAATGGATCAACAACGGCAGCCAATGCTGCTCAAAGATTTCGCCGCCGACTTCGCCAACACTCCGCTCTCTGCGTCCTTCGACCATCAAGCGACGTGGGCACCTAGGGTCGCACCACGCGCAGCCAACAGCCCTCATTTGGGCCTCAAAGATCCTTCCCACGACCCATTACTCTTCGAAGACCCTGACCTCGAGCACTCCGTTCGCGCCTTCTTCGGTCTCCCTCCGCTTATTGACCACCTCGTGGCTCCCAATCCCAGTACGGAGGACACAGTGGACGATCCTGTCGACTACTACGACGTCAAAGAACTCATTAAGCCCTACAACCCCGCTGTCGACGACCTGAAGGACTTCAAAGAGCGCTCCAAACTGCCAAACATCGAGAAACACAACACCATCCAGAGTGAGAGCAACCGCCCCGACCTCAACGCGCAGTGGGAGCTTCTGAGGCGCAATCTCGGGCTATTGGACGATATTTGAGGTGTTGAGTGGTGCGAGGATCCTCAGGAGATACTTTGCGAGGACAGTTCGGGCAGGACTATGCAACATGGCACGATGAGCGCGACACCTCAGATCACATTGAAGAGGACGACATGACTGTTTGAGCCAGACACTTCTACGACGAACACTTCAAAATCACAGCGAGACTACGAGAATAACGCTGCTTGCTTTGCGCTATGAGTCCGAGATCGAAGGCTTTGGATGATACTCTGGCGAAGCTTTTGACCCTGTTTCCCTGCATTATGCAAATGGCGTTGGCTTGCATTAGATGATACCTCAACGGAACTTTGGCCCTTTGTTTTCCATATTCTGTGACATTCGGCATTGGGTGAGCGAGCTCGCAAATTACCCGCGCGGACGTTCTGCGTCTTGTGCAGTTCATTTCGAAGCATTGGCATAGCACTGCGATACCCGATTCTCATAGTCACAAATAGAGGGTCTCATCCTCTAACCTCCCTCTCCCTTGCACAGCAACCGGCACTCTCTCCCTCGTAAGAATCTCCACCCACGTCCCTTAGACTCACAACCTGCCCCTCCCACCACCATATAGTCACAGCCCCCCCTTCTCCCTCTCAAACGGCACCGCCTTATTCACTCTCACCCACTCTACCTCGGCATCCGTCTTCGGCATTGGCGGCACAAGCCCATTCACTTTCCACAAATCGCGCCTCGTCTCATATACGCTGTACTCCCAGTCGTATCCCATGTCTTCGATATACGGCTTTAGAGCGTGGTCGATCTTGTTGAGGAAGCGATCGCGGGATTCCTCATTCGGGCTGTTATGGTGAGTGCTGAAGAAGTGTGTGGATGTGCGAAAGGGTGAGTCTTACAGTGTGCGGGCGATATTCTGCACTGTGATACGTATGAACGGTCTCGCACTGTCGGGACCTGGTTCATTGGCGGCTACATGTTCCGATGGGCGCGGGATTGCGCCGATGTAAAATGACTCAGTTTCGATGGGTTGGAAGATTATGTTGACGTAGAACGCAGGTAGAGGTGAGGCGGTGTAGATGTCTGTGATTGCTTGTGCGAGGCCGCGCTTTGACTCCGTGTTGGTGAAGGTGGTGGGCGGGTGATAGATGTTCCAGAGAGGCATTATGGCGTTGGTTCTAGGAATTTTGCGTTAAGCGACACTTCAGGAAAGTTGTCGAGATGGGATGAAGCGGTATCTTGCTGTCGTCAGAAGTGTTCCGTATGTTATAGTGAGATGGTGATGCTGAGGGTGTATAGTAATCAGTCTGCTAGCTAGTTCACTAATCATGGTCAGTGTCTCAAGCGTGGCGTTACCCAGATCGCTGAATGAGGAGCGTGAATTTAACCTCGGCCGGGTCTTGCCGTTCAATTGCTGTTGACTGTGGGAGAACGACGGCCATATCTAGCTTAACGTGCTGACCCTTGTACCTGAGCAGTGCCACAGTCGACGACGATCGTTAGTCATAGACACAAGTCGCATATCGTTGGTGATCGCTCAGAACCGCTTTTCATACTCGAGACTGAGGGCAAAACGCTACTCTTTTGTAATCATTCCTTGCTAACATGCTTCACTCCTTCTTGGTCGGCTCCTGAGCTAGCGACCCTCTCCTGCCCCAGACATTCCACCTCTTGGCAAATGGATCATGATCCGCGTCGGTCCATCTGACATACTCTGCGCTATCAGAAAGCTCTTGTGCAATATCCTCCCCGTAGTTATCCGCTACAAAGGCGTATGTCGCATCGATGCCTGCCGAAATGCCAGATCCAGTCGTGATGTTGCCATCGACAACCCATCGCGCCTCGCCAATCCAGTTCACATTCGGTCCGGTTGATGTCGCCCATTCCCATGCGCGCTTGTTTGTCGTCGCGCGTCGTCTATCCAGTATACCCGCACGCGCAAGAATGGTGGCGCCAGTACATACTGAGAGCACAGCTTTTACACTGGGGTACATCCTCTTCACGAAATCGATCTCAACGCTCATGTCGTTTCGAGTGCCCACTCCACCAGGCACAATCAGCACGTCGACGACGCCCTTGCCATCTTCGCCATGTGCGACCGTCTCTTGAATTTTAAGTTGCTCCTCAAATGTCCGGTTGATCTGCATGCTTTGCGAGCAGTCTGTTTCCGGGTGCGAAAACATCTTGTTGCCAGCGCGCTGATGCGAAGTCTCCACTGCGTCCAATGTGCGAGCCAACATGGTTAGCTTGATGGGAAAGTGATACAGCATGGATAATGAATTGAAGACGTCGAGCGGGCCAAAGACGTCGAGAGCTTGGAAGCCTGGAAAGAGAATAACGCCATAATGAATTGGATCTTTGCCGTGGGTGTCAAACAGTGGCTTCTTCGCAGTTCCGCTCGTAGTGCCGTTAGTGGAAGGTTGTTGACTAGTGGAGTCGGACATGGTGTTGGTGGTTGGCGGGGTACAACTTCTGTGTGCAACGAACAATGAACAACGGCACTGTAGAGAGTTTAATGGCGCGGAGTAGCCTCATATGCTACAGAGCCGCAGGGTCAGCGCTATCGGCGGCGCGGAGCTAAACTTGAAGCGAGCGACAGTGGCTGTGACATTTCAGCTGAAGTCTCTTTTGTCTGAGCAAATTGGCGGTGATTATGCGATTGGTCGATCGGCATCTAGATTCTCCCGTCAGACGATACAGGGCGTCGCGGCAAGCGATTCCTTCAACATCATATCCACAAAGCATCTACCCAGGTGAAGCACAGCGAAAGACTTTAGATCTGGCACAGTCAGCAAGTAACAGTACATACGGTGCCCTGTCTTGCACCTTGGAGGATCCGCTCAAGAGTAGGAGATGATGTAACGTTAAAGCTAGGCTCCGGCTCGCGTTCAAAGAAGGCTCAGCCCCAAGACCTTGCATGAGCATTATCACGACCACGACTGATCCAATTCGGTATTTCACTTCAGCACGACCTATTCGAAGCTGCCTCATTGCAAGAGTCATGGAGCTATACGTGCATCATCCGCTTTCAGCTGGCAACAACATTCGCGTTCTTGAGCTTCAATCTGGGCAGCCTGATCGAGTTGGACCTTCCCAACAAGCCAACATTCGACGCTCTATCTTACTGCTGGGGCAAACCCGTCTTCCATGGTCTTCTCGTCTGCAGCGGCCGGTGTTATAATATCACCAAAGCGCTCGAGACTGCGCTGGGTCACCTTCGAGAGGCTGAAGAACCAGTCACTCTATGGGTCGATCAATTGAGCATCAATCAAAGTGACACTTGTGAGCGAAACAGCCAAGTACAGTTGATGAGCCAGATATTCTCCCAGGCGCGAGAAGTGCTTGTATGGTTAGGTCCATCAACCTGAACCAAGCAACTATTTGCTCGCATGTACGGACAAGGAAGCTATCCATGATTCTGAGATCCCACGATTCGTTTGCTCGATAGTTGGATTTTGGCGTCGTCCGTGGTTTTAGCGGACTTGGACTGTACAAGAATTCTTGCTCGTTAACCGGTAGCCGAAAATCATCTGTGGTCGCCGTAGATTTGCTTGGTCGCGTCTCATATCATTCATGAATGTAGTCATGCACCACATCGGGCAGGTTAGGAATCCATATAAGGGACCAGTAATCCCTCGTCCGGAGATGAAGGTGCGGAGATTGAGGGACAGTGAGCTTTGGAACGTGTATCTTAGCGGGACCAGCATGGACCGAGTTGAGGACGTTTGCTTCCGCCATGTACAACATTTGAGGCTCGCGTACGAGAGTATGTTGTACATGAACATGATGCGTAACGAGCGCGACTCTGGGAGCCTTGCAGTACAGCTGGTGCGCACTGGCGATCGCAATGTGTCGGATCCACGCGACAAGATATTCGGTTTGCTTGGCATCTGTCACTTCGATTTAGATCCTATACACGCAGATTACTCGAAACGCGTAGCGAGTGTGTATGTGGAGGCAATGGCCCATTTCGTCACAAATGGGTTCAGAGTTGCGTATTCGACGTTTTCCTTCAACTCCCTGCAAGCTTCCGAAACGGACGGTCTACCATCCTGGGTCCCGGACTTTGCCAACTCGTCGCCCCTTTCACCACACAGCAACGGGATTCGTCATCTGCCAGGTTATACAGATTTCCTCGCGATTATATCGACCACGATTCAAGGTGGTGCCCTTCCGCAAGATTCTCAGATGATCTCTAGGTTCTCTACACCGAGGGCGTGGACACGGGTTATGTCACGGATGTGCTGCTTCCCGATCACAAATGGTACAATCTGGGCAAGCGCGAAAAGTGGGAAAATTGACTGTTATGGATCAGCTACATCGTGCGCGAAAGGGAGATCTCGCTCAAATGGATATGATCGTGGTTGCGACGTGATCACACCGGCCTGGATATAGGAGTTGCCAAGGTGAGGAAGCGTTCAAAGTGCTAGTTCAGCGTGCGACAGTTCGTCATCATGAACCTCAGGCGATGAAGCTGACAGCTGGAAAACTCGACTTACTACAGAGTGATATGCGCGTGCTTTAAAAGGTGACAGGTCCAAACTTCCTCAGCAGAACATAATTTGTCACCAGCAATGGTCGAATCGGACGCCCACCTGGGCTCTTTGACAGGGTCCTTCATAGGCGGGATGTTGTTGCGGCGCTCTTTGGCTACGATTTGCCCTTCATACTACGCAGGAATGGCGAAATGTTCACGATGATCAGCTCAGCATACATCTCAGGACATCGATGCAGATACGTTCCGAGAGAAAGTTCGTTGGGAGGTGTCAAGCCTCCCAATTTTGGAGAAGGCATTGTGCGTGAGTTCGCAATTATTGAGCCGAGCCATACTCAAGCGGCGCCATATTGGAAGTACGACGCGCACCGCAGGTAGCCACCGATGCATACCTGTCTGGGTACCATTGAAGAATTACCTGATGAGATCGAATCAAGCAGTAACCTTATTCTTGGGTTGTCAAATTCTGCGCATGTTTTCCAGCTCTGCGTCCGTACGCAGACATTCCTCATCACTACCAATTACCCGGAGAGGTGTAGATTGATCTCCACTATGTCCTTTCCTTCACAGTTGCAGTCCTAGCTGGGAATCTGGTCGTTCGTATAAGGCCATATTTTCTGCAGCTAGAGTTCCTCAATCTTTTCGATGCGCCGCAGCTTGTCTAACTCTATCCTTACCTGCCGTCCTTTCTCGTTGAACAGTCCTGCCCGTAGCGCATCCAAGTACACTTCGTAGCTGGGCATGTAGCCGTCAATGAAGGCCCGCACCTGGTCATCTGACATGCCAGACCCTTTGG
Source organism: Setomelanomma holmii (assembly GCA_010015745.1). Lineage (NCBI taxonomy): Eukaryota > Fungi > Ascomycota > Dothideomycetes > Pleosporales > Phaeosphaeriaceae > Setomelanomma > Setomelanomma holmii. The sequence goes on from ML978246.1 coordinate 133,342, forward strand.
ACTCGATCATCTTATGCTCTTGCTGTAACCGCCATGTATATACATTGTTCAGATCGTCCGTGTCGATGTGGATGAAGAAGTCGAAGTATCGTCGTCCCATGAAAATATCGCAGTAGCGTTTGAGATTCTCGTTGATATCCAGGAGATGTTGGAGTTGATGCTGGGCGGGTGTATTGATCGGCAGCTTGCCGGCTAACGCGTCCTTGTACTTTTGCTCGATTGCAGCGGATGGCAGAGGTTGAAAGCCGACGCACCATCCTTCGAAGACTACTACATCGGGCTTTTGTGAGATCACCGGCCATTCTGATACTGGCGCACGATCACCCTCGCCTTTGAACTGGCTTTTGTCGAAGCTTGGGATCTTGAGCTCGCCGTCTCCACGGTACGCCTTCAACTCGCCAAAGAAATCTGCAGCTAATTGTTTTTCATGTGTCCCAGGTTGTCCTCGTGTTCTGTAAAGCTTATTCTCTGGGTCTTTCTCCCTTTGAGTCACCAGATCATCATGCGTTTTGTAGAGATCGTCCAATGATATGGTTATTGTGTGTAATTGTTGTTCAGATGTCAAGATCTCCACAATCTTTAAGGCCCATGTTGACTTTCCTGACCCTTGAAGACCAGATATGCCAAGGATCATCGGTTCTGATGATTGCGCATGTTGTTGCTTGATCTTGGGAAGAAGAATGTCGAGGGCGCGATGGACGTTCGCGGTGAGGTCAAACATTTTGAAGCAGCAAAGAATGTCATAGGAAGATCTGCGGTAAGATAGGAAAATCTTTGGCAATTGTGTAGATCGATGACATTCAGGTATGGAGAGGAGATCGTCGGACTTTCATAGTCCGGATTGCAGCGTATGTGGTGCTTGAAGACTGGACGTTGGCGGCCGCGGGAAAGATCCCCCGCTGCGGAATTCTCTCCGAAGACCTGGGAAGTCTTCCAAGCGACGCTTCCTCCGCCTCGCCAAAGTCACCTTCCACCTGCGAAATACACGCTCCTCGCAAGCGAGTCCCGACGATGACGCCGAGTACATACAGAAGATGTTTCCCAATGTTTGATCACGTGTTTTCGTGACGCGAGAGTACTAGCGCGACATCAACTTGGCTGACGGACGCCTGATTCTTCCGTCGCAAAACACCGCACGTTCACATCACCTCACGCGTTTTGTCTTGGACGATGGTCCAACCTTTCTTCTTTTGGAAAATTACTTACCGGTCCCACTGTACTCAACTGACCCTGCAAAATGCCGACCAAATGCAAAGAAAGAGAGCGCATACTGGCATCAGGTAACGTCGATGTTCCAGCATTGCCTCTAGGCGCAGTTCGAGGTATCCTTTGCTTTCGGTGCTTTGAGAGTACCGACAGAATCCTGAAGTGCGCGGGTTGCAAACGCGCTGGGTACTGCTCAAAGGAATGCCAAAAGCTAGACTGGACTGCCCTGCACAAGAAACAGTGCAAGGTTCTCCAGCAGATCAATGCAATCGAGCAGCAAGACTACCGTGCATCGCGGGCCTGGGAGGATTTTCGACAAGCGCAGGTAAGCACACTTCTCGCGCACTTGCGGGATCGGAGCTGACTGCTGCAGTTGCGATATGTCCGCATAGTACAGAGTTTGACGCATGTCAAAGACACCATATACGTTATTCAGTTCGTTGAACTCGCCTGTCTCGATTGAGGATTCACACTGACTTGACGAAGAGCTCAGCCATATTGCTCGACATGTTATCGAACTGGCCAACAACTTTTCAATCGAAATATCGTCCTCAGAGCATGCGCGAAATGCCAGCTACTTCACCATTGCAGCGACTGTACGGACTCGCATCCAGCATCTGTATGTGATACGTATCAAGAGCAGAAGAAGATCGAAAACTTCCGGATCGAACTCTTCGAGGACACTGGCAAGGCGTCAGTCATGGCATGTACCGAGAAGCCACGCGCTGCATACGTGCCTCTGAAAACATGCTCGGGATGGTATGATTACTTCATCAATATCTCTGACAAGCCCTTCATTCGAGGAAGAATCACTTCCGACTTTCATGCGCTGGCAAAAGCAGCTGCACAGGTAGGTGAGGCAGAGCGAGAGTTTGAGGAGCATAGACGCATGTTCCTGCTTCTTGCTACCGACAATCTTACGATGCCGCTTACGATACTTTCTGCCCTCGAAGACCTCGATCTTCTGGGAGCTACAAGCTTGCAGATTCATCTTCTTGGAGCAACAGGGCGCGAGTTTCTAGCAATGGCTTCCTTCGAAGAACTGCTTCATCTCGTCCCAGCACTCAAGTCCTTGTCTATCACTGCAATCGGCCCTTCCTCTCTATTGATAGGCGAAGGACCCAAGGAACAATCGACCAAGCAAGATCTGCCGTGCTGTAATACATGCCAGTCGCAGCGCCGAAAGCGATTCCTGGCGTCGTACAAGGGCCTCTATCATGACTTCGCCAAGTCCTCACTGTTCGAGAAGCCAGATCTGATCGTAGCCTTTAATAGCGGCTTCGTCGATGGCGATGATGCGGAGACAGACTGGGATCAGACCATCCAAATGATTGTCGACAGCGGACATGCAACACTCTTCACAGCCTACAATCCCCGAGAGGCGTTCCACGAGCAAGAGAAGTTGAAGAGCCTAAGTGCAAGATTTATCACAGATCCGTCGGAGAACAAGTGGCGCAGTCTGGTTCCCATGCCGGAGTTCTTGGATGTGGAGTACGAAATCTGGTATCAGAACTACTACAGCTATATCATCCAAGGCAAAATAGGTTAAGAGCAAGCAAATCCAGTCGTATTCATGATGAGTCGATTCCGCGGCAGAGGAAGCAATGCCTAGATTGTTGACGATACGACGTTAATTATCACAACCAGGACCCAGATATACTACTGACGGTCTGCCTCATGGTCATCTCACTGCAACTGATCTTATGGTTTATGTTTTGAACCATCTTCCCAACCCGGCATCTCATGTACAGGCTGAGCGTTCAGCTCGTACATTTCGTTGGGACCCAGCCCTCTATGACCATATTTGTCGGATGTCCCGAGCTCCGTTGCGGCTACACCAACGGACTTCGGAGCGTATGCGCCAGCGTAGTCGTCCTCAACTTGATGGATTTGTTGGGCAGAGTCGGACCGTTGAGATTTTCGTCGTCGCAGGAAAAAGAATATAAGAGCAACGATGGCTGCAAGTCCAGCTAGAGACCCTACGACAGCGCCAGCGATGGTACCTCCAGAAGTGCTGTTGGACTTTGCTTGTGCTGCAGACGATGACGAAGATCCAGATGTCGAAGAAGACAGTATCGACTGAGAACTTGACGCACCAGATTGCGTACTCGAGCTTGCCAAAGACGAAGATAGCGTCGCGCATCCGACCTTTGGTGCACTTGCAGCGAAGCCGTCGATTGGATGTGCATACGCGTGTGCGCCTGTCGTCGTGGCTCCGAAAGGCGCCATATTTGTCTCTCCGATCGAATCGTATTGAAGAACCGTAAGCGTCGATGAAACCGAGAACTCGCTAATACATGTACCGCCATATCCTGGACGATCCCGCACTTCTGGTGTTGCTGGTGGCTGAAACGTGTATCCTCTACGAATTGTCAGCCTCTCCAATTGAGCAAAAGTTCGGTCACACCTACGATGGACAGCACGCGATATAGTTGTCTTCCGCCACATATTGGGTACAGAAGTTCGATGGACAGACCAGGGGAGACATGACCGGGACGATGGATGACGCCAGCGTGCCAGATGTGACTGAAGTATAGCTACGTAGAAACTCTTCTGGGTAGCAGTTGGTCACTGTTGTCGAAGTGAATGGAACTGGCTCATTGGCCCATATGAAGTAGCCCGGAGGCGGTAACATCGTCAGTTTGTTCGATGCACATGATGCTGCTGGTGTAAAGGTCGTCGATAATGCGATCGTGGTGGTTGGTTGTTGAAAGCTGATGCTACTCTCCGAAACTGTTTGCGATGCTACGCTTTGTCGAGCTCGAAGTCTCCGTGTCGCCATTTTCACTCCCGGAAAGCCAACTCCTCTCTACAACTTCGCTCTGGCAACACTTTTCGCTGGTCTTTGGCTAGCGACTCTGCAATTGGAATGCCGAAACGAGCGTCTTTGATCGTGGGGAACGTGGAGAACGAGGGATGTTGCCAGCAAGCATGAGAAGCTGGGCAATCGTCGGCATTATCTGTATTCGCTTTTGCACTGACTAGGACCGCAACGTGACAGCTATGCGACAGCTATGCGACAACCCTGGACATTATCACAGATGTGGATACCTCCTCTAGCAGGTTCAGGCATGGTGCATTACGATCCATCTCAGCCAATTCGCCAACCCATGTACAAGCACACTGGAGTAGTCTCAGCCTCCATCCTGCCCACTCTTTCACTTTGAAAATCGGGCGAGTTGCGTGGATAGTCGTTGTGATCCCTGCGGCACTTGGGCATGAGAGAGGTCTGAGTCGAGACTAGGTCCACTTAGCGGTTCGCTAACGGGGCATTACCCGCTGGCATGTTCCACTCTTCATTTTTTCCTTATCGTTCAGCCTTGTTTCCGATGACTGCAATTGCTGACCGGCACCTCTTGCTCGGTTTGGCATCGTAGATGGCTCATATTAGGACCGGTCATCGCGCACTACTCTTTCGTCGAATCAATTAGGAACAGATCACCAGCTTTCAAATCTCTCTTAGCTGTCGCAACAACATCGCCGCACCATGTTTTGGTCTGTCGAGTCGGCTCGCCTCTCACCATGATGGACGCGACAGAGATGCCCAACTCCAATCCGATGAGATGATATGGCTTATACTGCGCAGCATAATTTCCAGTCGAATCGGTCTTCAAACCATACTGCTTGAAGCACTCTTTCTGGTACTCGCCTGGCGCTTCGATGATCACATACACTCCCCAACGTAAGTCGTTGCAAACCCACCGCCCATCCTTCTCGACGCAAGATACAACTTCGACAGTACCTTTCTTATCCAACTGACCGCCATCGCTCTTTGGCTTCAGCACTTCAGGCAAATCATGCGTGCCACAAGGTGGAAATGCTAGACCGTTGGAAGGCGGAGACAAATCGCACCCATTCGCAACAGCCGCCATCTCGAGTGCGGGTTTTGTACCATCGAGGAAAGAGTTGAACATCTGCGGATTGAAGTCGCCACTGGCAAATTGCTCCTTGGTGAAGCCATAATGGTTCCAAACCGTGTCTGGAATGGAGTAATGATACTAGGGAGGATGCTTGGTTCCTTTGCCAGCGCATACCACGTCGAATCCAGCAGTGCGTGCCCAGTCGACTAGTTCAGCAATGAGAGCAGGTTGGTCGCCATATACCATGGAGTATATGATACCCGCCTCCTTCGCCCGTCGTGTCAGCAACGGTCCAGCGAGCACGTCTGCTTCAACATTAATCATGACGATATGCTTCTTGTGCTCGCAACATAACAAGGCGTGACGGACTCCTGCCGCCGGATTTCCAGTCACCTCAAGAATGACGTCGATACCAGGAGTTGCAATCATAGCTGCTGAGTCAGTGATGACAGTCGTCTTGCCCTGCCTAACGCCATCCTCCAAGGACAGAGAAGTAGTAGTGTCATATCTTTCTTGAAGAAAGCCGGTCTTTTTCAGTGCATTCAGCGCACGTTCGGGGGCAAGGTCGGCAATGGCTGCGAGACTGACGCCTTTTGTTCGGTGAGATTGTGATATGCTGGATCATGTCAGGCTGGGCCAAGCTTCAAGTCGTCCGATTTACTTACTACATAGACCCGAACTTCCCAGCTCCAATTATGCCGACTTGAATCGGCTTGCCTCTCTCTTCCAGAGCGGCCAACTTCGTGGAAAGACTTGTCATTCTGAAGTCGAATGTGTGCAGTCGCGGCCCAAAACTTGCGTGAGGATTACGTTACGTCTCACAAGAAGTACGCCTGTTCATACTTATCCCCGATCACATTTTTGCTTCCCCAGATCTGAGTGTCACGCTACCCCGCTGAGGGGAACTGTTTCAGACGCGTCTCGTCTCGAGCCCAGCACCATTGTCGGACTGATCTCCGCGTCCCCGATTACAAGGCTGAAGGGTATTTTAACGGATTTTGCAAGAGCCCGCGGAGAAGGAGATCCGATGAAGGGAGTTTTTCAGTGATGATAGCTCCGAAGTACCGAAAGCCCATGACTTCCAGGTGTTAGCTGAAGCAACTTACATGTCAAGCTCTGTGCAGACACACAAACATCACATTCGCCACAAGCTTTTTTGATGCGTTTTCAAGGAAAACGTATTTCAGAGCATACAGTATGAGGTTCGTATGAAAGAACAGTGGCTTTCGTGGGCATGTTTCAGCCTCGTCCCCTTCCAAGCCACGCGCTCACCACGTTCCCCCTGTCGTGACACGCTGACTCGCTCCCGCCGCCAGGGCATGCCACGTCAAACGCTCACCATCCACAAATCGTCACCGCCCACAACCCGCTCGCTACCAACAATTGTCCGCTATTGTCGCAGTCGCAAATTAACGACTTACCGTGATGGGTAGGTTGGCCTGACAGGTGTGGATGGCTGCGGCAGTTCCACGGTTCTGTGTGTCGCATTTTTTCCGCCTCTTACGTTAGGGTGCCATGACGGGTGGGCGCACGGGAGGCACGGCAGCTAGTGGCGATTTGTTGGTTGGCGGAAGCTGACGTTTGATGTTTGATTGTCCTGCATGAGGATTTGCTTGTGAGGTTATGCTTATGGTTGATGGGCTGAAGTGGATTGAAGGAGCGTTAAGATGATGGGGATCACACGAGTCATGAGTCGGGCTAGCCCTTTCATTCACGCCTCGCGTATGTGTAAGCATTGATTGCTGTGCTAATTGCCTCAAGATTGACAGTAGAAGAATACTTGTGGAACGTTCTTGTTCGATTGGCCTGAGCAGCTGCTGAGGAGAAGATCTTTTTTAGAGAAAATCTTCTCATATGATCGCAACCTTGGGTACTTCTCCGGTGGCATTTGTCAACCTCGCCAGGCGTTCTGGTGTCAACTGATACACCTCTGGTAAGCCGATCGCACTCCATGACTCACCGTTCATCAGCTTCACAAGCCCAGGTGCCGCAGTGAAGGTACGAGCCATTCCATGCCCATGATGCCCTGCACAAATCCACTGACCCGGCTTACCAGGCAGTTCTCCGATGAATGGTACACCATCCGAACTCAGACCAATAATGCCACTCCAACTGTATTGGAATCCTTCGCCAGGCCCGAACTCAGCTGCCCCCCAGCCATCAAACTCGCTTTCAACGAATTTCCGAACTTCTTTGGTGACAAGCTCGATGTTAGCAAGACTGTCATCGACACAACGATCAGGGCCTTGTTCGGACCATTCATCGAGTTTCTTCTGGCCTGGGTTTGATCCTCCAAACATGATGTTACCATCAGCGGAGCAGCGCGGGTTGATACTGAAGAGAGCACCATCTGGTAGCAGCACTCCGTACGAATTTTGGATAGCTTTCGATCCGCTGAGTACGCGAGATGGGACAACCCGATTGCACATATGCGGCTTGGGTGTGATGACACCTTCAAGCAATGGCTCGATGGCCGCACTGTAGGCGTTGGTCGCGTGGACAACAGTATCGCAGGCAACCGTTCCACGATCAGTATGAACAGTCCACTTCCGGATACCATCCTCGTCTTCTGTGACGGACCCAGCAACCGTATATGTCTGGAGATTTGCTCCATGATTGATATTGTCTCGCATAATGTGCGCAGTCGGCTTCCACGGCTGTAATGTCGAAGCCCTCCAAGCATAGCAAGCTCTAGCACTCTTGATCCTAGAGGTCTTCGCAGCTTCTACTGGATCATATGTCACTTGGATATGGTCAACCTTCCCACCTGCTTCCCGATATCTTTCGAAGACTTCTTTCGCTACTTTTGCTACCTCATCATCGAGCGGGACATCCAGCGTGTCTCCGACCCAGAGGTCGCAATCAACGTTGTTCTCTTTCACATATGCTACCAAAGCCCGCCAAGTCTCGGCTTCGTTGTTCATGATCTTCACAGCCTGCTTTTGCCCGTATGCTTTTTCGAATTTGTCGAAGTGACGCCACTGATCGGGCTTGCAATGACCGGCATTGCGACCTGTAGCCCCAGAGCAGAACTCTCGAGCTTCGAGAACCACCACGCTCTTTGATGGCCAAGTCGCAAGATGCTGTTTAGCGATCAGAGTTCCACTGATGCCCGATCCGATGATCACGGTGTCTGCCTCTCGGGGCAAATCTTCGGTTGTTCGATGGTCCAGTAATGGGTCGCTGCGGACCTGCTGCAACCAATATGAGAGTGACTGTCCGCCTTGCTTCGGGAATCCCGTCCTTGCCGTTTTCGGTGGCGCGGATGCGTGATCCTCAACATTGAGGGCGGCATCAGATGAGTCTGACAGCGACACACTAGTCGCACCACCAAGTCTCGCATCCATGGCGTCTGCGGACTTCATCCTTCGAGGTCTAAAAGTAGCAAGATTGGATACTTGGCCGTGACGCAGTGCTTGAGTTGTCAATTTCGTAAGCAGTTTCATGGTATGGCTAGACCTACCTGATATTCACAGCGAGAGACGGACGGCACATATATACTTTGACTCAAGCAGATGTTTTCAGTGCGCCCAAGCCGACTTGTTGGAGTCATATGTGTCAAAGGTAAGGCGCGTCCGGACATGACAAGATCGCTATTTCGGGCTACCGATACCGTACCGATCGCCGACACGAGCCACCCCAACATCATAACACGAAATCAACACCAATTTCAACGCGTAATAAAAAGCGATTGAAGCTATGGAATTGCAAGAACCAGGAGAACGTTTGTCGTACCGCGCATGTGCAAAAAATTCGGTGTAGACAGAACTACGTTGTCCCAAAGATGCCAGGGCTTTCAGCAGTCTATGACAGCTGCAAACCTCAATAAGCAGAAGCTCCACCTACAAGAAGAGGATGAGCTTGTAAGATATATCAATGATCTTACAAAGAGAGGGCTTTCACCTACAAGAGAAATGACGCGAAAATTTGGAGAGGAGATCGCTCATAAGCACATTGGAGATGGCTGGGTTACGTGCTTTGTCGACCAAAACGACGACTATCTCATCTCACGCTGTACGCCACCACGCCGATTCTGAGGCAAAGTACAGTCTCTACTTTGATCTCCTCTATGGAAAGATCACTCAGTATGACGTAGAGCCTGCTCACACGTACAATATGGATGAGAAGGGCTTTGCTATTGGAGTGATAGGAAAGCAGAAGAGGATCTTTAGTAAGAGGATGTGGCAGTCTAGAGAGGTCTCTCAAGTCCTTCAAGATGGCTCACGTGAGTGGATAACTGTTCTAGCAGGAGTCTGCGCTGATGGGAGTACTCTTCCTCCTGGTCTCATCTACGCCTCCAAGAAATGCTCGATCCGCTCTAATTAGGTGGAGGATATTAAGGCTGGAAAGCATGAGGTTTCCGTTACTTCAACACCTACTGGATGGACCAACAACGACGTCGGATTAGCCTGGCTTGAGCAGGTATTTGACCGCCACACAAAGAGAAAGGCAGGGCTTAGGAGGAAGTAGAGACTCCTTATTGTAGATGGCTACGGCTCTCATGTCACTAAAGCTTTTATAGCTTATTGCCTCATAAGGAGGATACTAGTGGCTATCTTTCCACCTCACAGTACCTATACTTTGCAGCCACTTGATGTGGTTTGTTTCTTGCCACTCGCGTCTTCTTACGACTAGGAGCTCTCTACTCACCTCATGAAGACTCAAGGCCTTGTTCCTTTGACAAAGAGCGACTTCTTCTTGTTATTCTGGGCTGCGTGGAGCAGCTGCATGTCAGAGAAGCTTGTTCTGAAGTCCTTTGAAGCCACTGGGATCTTCCCTATAAACCGTGAGGCTGTACTCAAAAGATTCCGGCCGAAGACACCAGAAGTAGCAGAAGAAGATGAGGAGCAAGAGCTACAAAGCTCTCCACTTACTAGAGCAGGTTGGAGAAAGATCAGGAGCGCTATTAACCAGGTA